>JAOTRR010000032.1:1287501-1297960 GCA_028570945.1 Gogo arcuatus
GATGCTGATTTAAGAAAAAATTGAAGTGGTCTCTTAATTTTTTCCAGAGCTGTATTTGCATTCCATCAGATATAAAAGGATTAAAACAAGACAGAAGGTGCTGTTAGGGGCAAACAATCAGTGAAGTGGATCAGTTTACTATAACAGCATGACCTCAACTGTTTTATTCCTCTTATACCACAGCAATATAATGAAGTTATTTATTAAAGAATGACACATCACACTTTTTATCCGTTGTCTCGACACACAGTTAACGAGAGATCTGTTTAATTGAATGGTGTTATCTCTGACTGTTACAAAGCACTGACACTGGAGACTCCTTCCATAGGTGTTACATAAACATCACATTACAGAAAACTTGCCCTACTGATTCATAGAAAATTAACTAACATCTTCTGACCAATCAGAATTCAGAGTGCAACAGTACTACTACTATTACTACTACTACTACTACTGCTGCTGCTGCTGCTGCTGTGGTATAATATACAAATTATTCGATTGGAATTTTGTGAATTGTGATCAGTTCTTTTGCTTTGTTTCATGTTAGAGTAAAAAATCGAAACATGAGAGCTGCCCTGCTGGTCATCAGGAAATCTGGTCTTCTGATGAACTGAATAGTAAGTTTCTAACAGAAAAAATAATAATTTAGGAAGTTTAGAAATGGAAATGAGCAAAACTTAATACTGTACATGTTTTCATTATTATGGCATGGTTTGGGTTTTAATTAGGCATGTAATGATTCATCCGATTCACGATATTGGGTCGATGCAATTTTCCCACAATATTTCCAAAAATTTTATTCCCAAAAAAATTCAACATTTATTTTCCTACTCTTTATCAATTTAAACATTTTAATAACAATGCAGTTACATCTCAGAAAATCTAAGAGATTACGGAGCCTGATACCGTAATAATTGCGATTCATTTTCTATTTCATTGATTCAAATCGTCATAAATTTTTATATCGCAATTTATCATTGTACGACATATCGTTACATGCTTAGTTTTAATATTTAATACTTTAACATTTTGTGTAATATTGTATCTATTACTTGGCTTATGGAAAGACAACGATCTGTATCTTTTGTGCTGAAATCTCTTTAGTTTTGCACATTTTGATGGATAACAACGAAGTTTACATGTTTTAAAATGTCCACGCAAACAACAGAGTTTATAAAGACTTAGAGAGTAATTAAAATGTATTTGTATTTTTAAGGATAATGGTGTGATTCATTTTAAATATTGATTACAAAAATTATTCTGTCTAAAAATTGGTTTTGTGAAAACAGTGGGCCTCATTTATCAAGCTGGATACAAACGGATTTATTCGTAAATCAATTGTACGAACGTCTTCATTCATGAAAATCTAGTAAATTCAGAAATAAACGTTCGTATCCTACTCGTGCTCCTGAATGTGTGTAAATCCACGTATAAGAATACTAACCTTCGATTTGATCGACTTCAGATTATATAATCTGCATGGATTACTGTACTTTTATTTCTGGAATATACTGTTGAGTTTAAATTGTTTATTTTATTACATTTCACGCAGTCAGGGACTAAGAGTACATTTTGAGAACATTTTGTAAAAACCAGTCGTTTTATATAATTGGCATTAATTTAAGAACATGAAAAATCATTCAATTATGACAAAAGTAATGGTGGCATAAAAGTGGAGGACGGGCTGGTCTGTCTGCTAATGGAAGACTTAGCACTCGCTTATTATTATTAATATTACAGTGTATATTATTAAATATTTTATTTGGCATAGAAGTGAGTCAATATAACTTCCACTTCTGTTTATCAGCCTTTACCCTGATAGTTCATTTTGTGCTCCAAACTGTCTGTTTGCTTGACCCTTTATGGAATTGTGGGTGTCACTAAATGCAAATGAGTCGTGTCAGGAATGCGCTGGTGATCAACGTACACATGCGAGTATGAAGAAGATCAGAAATCCGAAACAGAAACTTTTAGTTCAGTTTGTCTTACGCAAACCTTTACAGACAACTTTACTTAAAATTTGATAAATGAGGGCCTGTGAGTGTAATTTTGTTTTTGTAATCGTCAGTAATTCTGGAGTTGTTGAGTTTACATTTATGTCACGTTTTAATGGTTGGTAATGTTGACTACAGTACTATACACTATATGTCTATGAATAATAATAACTGGGAACAATATTCCTTTGCAGGAAATGATTTGCTACAAGAGACAGCTGGAAGTTTTCTGCGCAAGACGTTTGGAGCTTTCTGCAGCGCCATGAGAAAACTGGTCAAGTCTCACTGAACATGAGATAACGGCATTATATATATATATATAGCTGGGGTTTCCCGGGCGCCGCTGGAGGGGCCAGGCGGTTAATCCTGTCCCTGATATCCAGGAGCAGGAGCATGATGGATGAGGACGAGTAAAACTGTGTCCCTTGCGTGTAGGACTGGTTGACCTGCTGGACGGCACTCCGGAGAAGGTCGGAGTTAAAGCGTAAGCTGTAGCCGAACACCTGGATGTCAGAGATCTTGATGTAGATCTGACGCTTGTTTGGGTCGGAAAGGTCCACGGGGCCATGACTGGTGTCATTACGCAGGACAGTGGGCACCTTGGCACGACTGCGCAGGTAGATGTGCACCGTCTCAAAGAAGGTCTTCAAGCAGTTGCCCAGCATCAGGGTCCAGTTGAAACACCTTCTCCCAGCGGGGTATCCATGTTCACCCAACGGCATGCTCCATTCAAGCTATGGAGGATATTTTAATGATGATGATGATGATGATGATGGTGATGTGATGTGATTTTAGGAATGGTTTCGCATGTTCAGTAATGTTCTTTAAAAAAAGACACATTGCAGTCCCTGACCATAAAGAAAGTAGAGAAACAAAAAGAGGAATATTTCTGCAGAGTCATCACCAAGTGCACTCAACATGGCCATCAACAAACCACAGCTATGTGTGTGTGTGTGTGTGTGTGTGTGTGTGTGTGTGTGTGTGTGTCCTAAACCTAAGTGCTGAACAATGCTGAAGCAAAAACAACGTGGGTTTGTTAAGCAGAAAAACTCGACACTGACACACAACACCAGTGAACTACAGTAAAGTCCAAACATCAGATTGAACCACCAGAAATTCATACAAAATGAAACACTTCATTCTTTTCACACAGGAGCACGTTATTAAATATAAACTCTTATAAATGTATTTATATTGTAGTTTTTTAATTTATGTTTTAGTTACAGTTTTATGTTTAGCCTGGAATGTGAGATAATAAAACAATGTATACATATACAAACATATATTAATATAATTTATATTTAATTACACTGAATATCGCTTACTTGGCTCACTAACATACACGAGTACACTGTTATTCAATCAAACCAAATATATATTTTTAAATCTTTTTTAAAAAGTAAATAAATTCAAATAAATAATTCAAAATTTCAAAATGGTGCATAAAATATATAAATACATAAAATTATTAATAGCAAAAAATTAAACTCATGCTGAGATCAGACTAGAACTGGTCTTGTAGTGTGACGTAATCGAAGTCTAGAACGTCCGAATTATTTGTATTTTCTCGTTTCTAGATTGACAACTCCTACAACGTGTTCCTTGATAACCGTGATTGACAGTTTCTTGACCCTCCTCCTTGATTACACACAAGGATGTGAACGATGATTTGTTGGGGTGAAACTTACAGTGCTAAACTTGCCAGTCTCCCCACCAAGACACGGCAAGAATTTATGTCACTTATCTGACATGGTGCCCATCGTGAAAGACAAAAACATCATGTAGTCTGATTCTGGCATCAGCTTGTACTCCATCCATGGTATGTGATTATTGACAACCAAGAGTCGAGGGCTCCAGAGCGGCACAACAGAAAATTGTTTGTGATTGTCTGGAAATCCTGATGATGTCACGGCCATCCGTGGCCGAGAGTCCAAGAGAGGAAAACTGGCCATGCTCTTAGGGTGGGAGGAGCATCTCCTCTTTCTCGTGTGTCAGTCAAAGCGACACTAGCCAATGGACGTCTGTGAGCTCATGCACTCTCAGAAACAAAGGTACCAAACAGTACTTTTCCTTGTCGCTGTGGTGGTACCTTTAGTGTGTATCTTATATCTGGGAAGGGGCATGTAGCGTACCTTTAATTAGCTTTTAAAGCTTTAAAAAGGTACATTAGTGGTTAACAAGATGTAGCTTAAATTTTTTAAAGGCATAAAGATCAATACAAAAAATGTACGCTTTAATGGTACCAGCCTAGTGACAAAGAAAAGTACAGTTTAGTTCCTTTATTACTGAGAGAGTGCATGTGGAAGAGGGTGGATATTCCTGCCAGCAAGGTAACTTTACAAACAAACTAACTAATGAAAAATATATTCTTGCCTGCTTTTTATACCACTAACATTAGCCAGCTAGTCTGTTTGCTAACAAAAGGCGTCCATGTTTTTCCCACATTGTAGCTTGAGCTCATGGAAAATGAAGTTATGCTGCATTAACACAAAAGTTGGAACTCTGAGCTTGAAATGCTGTCATTTTCAAGTTTGACTCATTCGAGCTACAAAGTGAGAAAAAACATCCACGGATGCCTCTGTGTTCATCTTTTGATAGCAATCCAGCCAGATAACTGTGCTGAATTATGTATATGTTCCTCCTCAAATCAGTGAACTGTGTAGTCAGTGTGAAAGATTTAACAAGTGAATATGTCAGTATGTTGACTTATCTATCTAAAACAAATCCTTGTACATACAACATAACTCATTTAAAGAGAAGAGCTGCTACTGTGTTTACTGTTGATGCTGTGAATGGCCATTTTGATTTGATGTCACTTGCTGAACTCGGAGTTGAGGAGGCGTTTTCTTTGTATTTTCCTTAGTTGGAGGTCATATTCCAAGTTCAGATTCCCCACTTCTGAGTTCGAACGCAGCATAAGAATCCCTCATTTAAAAACATCCCTGAGTGAAAAAGTATCAATAATAAAAATATGATTTGTGTGAATGTGTATAAACTGAATTCAAGACCTGCCCTTAGACGTCTGTTTGGAGTTTGGTTTTTAATGTAAATGTTTTTCCCCCTGTACTAATCACACATGCTGTGAATTGAGATAGGTTGAAAAAGACTGGAGCATCCCTTTAATAGCTGTCACACTTGGTCAGAGGGCGATAACCACATCATTTTACACTTCCAACACTTTTCCCTTCTCTGTGTGAGACTGATATAGGACACTGATATGACTGACAGCTGCACAGATTTATCAGCAAACAAGAGAAAGAAAGAAGGAGAGAGAGGGAGAGGGGGGGGGGGTGTTGAGACCAAGTATGACTCATTGTGGAGAAAAAATATAAAAGAAACATGTGCTCATGCATATCTAAGAATGCACGTGTGCATCAGTGTGTTTGTTTGCTAACCAGAAGGTAGTGGTGGAAGATGTAAATGACATTTTATAGCATAATATATTGAACCATTTGACAAGAATTTTGACAAGAACACGTGTGTTGACATGCACTGGCTGTGAACATAATGCACTTCCTGTTCGGTGATGTCACTGAGCAGGGCGGGGCTTTCCTTTTTATGGTTTATTTGCTCAGCAGCTCACTTCCTCAGTAGCTGCCATTGCAAGGAGGAGGGCACTTGTATAAGTGTGTGTGTGTCTGTGTGTATGTGTGAGCGAGAGAGAGAGAGAGAGAGAGAGAGAGAGAGAGAGAGAGAGTGCACTTAAAGACACACACACTAGTGCAAGGTCCAGTGTACGGGCTCCACAAGCCCACGAGCTCACCAGCATGGACCAGGATCTGGCGAGCAAAAGGCTCCACTCGAGGTAAGACATGAAATGACGGGGGGAGGGTGGATGGACGGAAGGGGGTAAAGAATGACAAGGTCTAAAGAACCGAGAGAAACAAGAGATGGAGGGGGTCGATGAAGAAGGGTCTGGGTGGGGAAGGGAAGCTCGCTGAGGAGATTGGGCGTCTCACAGAGTCCTACAGCTGTGCAGAGAAAAGCAAAGGCACACTTAAAGGACACGTGCTTCAAAGAATTCTGGAATTTGTATAAGCAGTGGTCTGACTGTTCAATTTTTTTCCCTCCTGCTTTTTCTTTTTGCATACGTGTCGTTCAACTGAACTGCTTCAGCACTGCCTCACTGTCTCGTGTCCTCGTGTAGCTATTTCCTCCGTGCCTCTTGTCTTCTTCCTGGCAGCCAGGTGTGGTGCAACAATTTCAGCTACGAAAGCTTCTGTCGTTCTGTCTTTTTGGTGCTTGAGAGTTTGATTTTCTGAAAAATCCAATCCTTGACTCTCAAACGGTCAGACTGCTACTTGTTTTTTGCAACGTGGTTTGCAAAATTCATTCTATAAGTATGATTCAGTTTCTACAAAACGTTATGAAGGCTAAGGTTAGGGTTTAAGGGCGGGATTAGTGATCGTACCTCTGCTTAAGAATACATTCATATTCAGATATTTACTTGTTGGAAGTTCTCAGGTTCTTAGGTTTGTTGTCACACTATGAGAAGTTAATGGTGGAAGACACAGTTACGGTATAGCAGGAAATTTTGAATCTTTTTGCTGTTTCTCAGTTGATGTTTGACACTGAGTTGGGTTTACAGCTAAACACCAAGTACCTGGATTAGCATGTTAGCTGTAATGGGTTTCTATTCCAATCCCATTTGAAGCTGTTTGTGTCCATCCAAACACTTTCTCAAAGAAATGATATGAATGTTAATTAATTGTTTGATTAAATGGTTAAATCCTTAAAACATTCAGATAAACACTTCTTTTTTTATATAGTATAGTCTACACTGTTTATGACAAAAACCAAAACTGTATTGTGTTCATGTTGCGCTGATCCTCAATTTGTTTCTTGGTTTCTTGGTGTTGGTTTTCTCTTAGTCAGACTTTGAGATATTTGAGGAGTTTTTTTAATGATGTTATTTAAAACATTGTTTTCAGAACACGGAGAACATGACTGATTGATTTTAAATAGGAATGTTCAAAAAATTATTAGCTAACTTAAAATTGTTAGCTAGATTTTTTTAGTTGCAGGAATGCTAGCATTAAGGTTTCCATAATACAGCAGGTTAGGTTGTATGAACAACATTCTAATTATGCAAGTTCTAACTTTTGTAAATGTTAAATTTTAATAATGTTTTCATTTTCGAACCAAATCAGGCCCCAATACCAGGCTTAAATACTACTGCAGTATGACTAAATGATCGTATCTACTAAACGTAAGGTCCAAAACAACCCGAAGCTTGGCTGTGTGATTATGGTGAATAAATTGTGATGCAAAATAAGAAAAGCTGGTGGTGTTTTTCACATTTCATCATATCCACATCATGAAGTGCGTCTTATACCAGCAGCTCTGATTTGTGTGTTTGGTCTTATAGGAGCTTTACTAATCCACATGAACAGGCCTTTTGTCTCGTGTGTGTTTGGCTTTTATCTCAGGCCTTCACCATTTACATTTAGATTTATTCATCTGGCAAGCGCTTTTATCCACGTGGAAGAAATGGAGCAGAATCCAAGCCACACAGCTGAGTGAGCAGTTTGGGGGGGAGAACAGCAGCTTTCTGGCAACCCTGGGATTTAAATTCACATGTATAAGTAATTAAAAAACAGTGGCAGAGCTTCTATCCATTTTATTTTCAATTTTTGCATATAGATGAACATAAGATATTTTGATGTTTAAGATATTTTGTGTATGATGTCCCCTCAGCACATTCTAGTTATTTTAGTTAGCTAAATGTAACAACACATGACACCATTTTAATTCAATATTTTAAATAAATACAACTAGATGTAAATTTTTTGTTCTGTTTGTACAGTTAATGATAGCTAAAGTAGTAACTGTTAGCCTAACTAACTACTACTGTTAGCTAATTATTTGATTCGTTATTAGTGCCACAAAATAATCCTGATATAGACAAAGATGACTAAATACAGTTTCTGTTCTTGCTAATCATATAAATTAAGCAAGCTCACGTGAGATACGTCTACTGATAACCTGGCAAGCTCAGTTATTTGCCTAATGTTAGCTATACTGGTAATTTAGCATTAGCAGTAAAAGTTTGCAGCATTCATACGAAAGCTGTTAAAGGCTATATTTGTAATTTAATAACTTTATTATTAAAGTATATATTAAGTATTCATCTAACTCAAAGGCCTAATTCATTTTCTAATGTTAGTGCGACAGAGAAAGAAACATTATCAATCGCATAAAAAACTAGCATAAATCACAGACCAGTATCATAATTATATCAAACTGTAATGCTTCAGAATATTTTTTTAAAATTTATTTACCCACAATTTTATTTATGTAAACACATACAACAAACACAACAAATGCTATAATGAAAGACTGCATTGTCGAGACATCATGTGGGTGGCTTTGATAAAAGGGTGCCAAAAGATTTGAAACATCACTTTTGGATAGAAAGCAGGTCTTATTTTAAGTTAATTGTTTAGTAACAATGATGTGGTGTGTAACATGCTCTGAAAAAGATAAATGGCCGTGATATAAGACTGGAATGGAAAGGAAAGGAAAGGAATGGGAAGTGCTTTTAGGTTGCTGAGGAGAACAAGAACAAAAAAAAGAAAAGAGAAAAAACATTTTTAGAGTTTCTCTCTGGTTTCCTTGACAACTGGACTTCATTGCCTTCAATTATTTAGGTTTGGATAAAAGCTCTGAACGTCTCACTGTAACTCAACATAGCAGAAAGCAGAGACTAAATATCACAAAAATGATTTATATAAAAGCTGCTTAAAAAAGCTGTGCAGAAATGTCCACATGCCATCACTTTACAGCTATAACGAGGTCTGCAATTAGTTTTTCTTCCTGTTACAGCTTTCTGATTTATTTATTTTTCCTATAGAAGCTATACAAATGAAAGAAATTGTAGAAGGAAATTGCTTGCATATAAAGTGCATCCATGCAGTGCATCATTGTCTCCTAATGCAGAGAATGACCAGAACTTGCTGCTCTTTATGATGTCTGACCCACGAAAACACCAATGCGGACCTGTTTTACAGTTAAAAAACCCACACCACCATCCCTCATTCTTATGGGTAGTTACCAAATGACTTTGCATCTCATTTTGCATAAAGTTAAACTTCACTCAACGTTGTCGTATCAGTTAGTACGGACGAACTCGGTTATGTTGAAGATATTTTGTGTCCGATGTCTCCTTAGCAAGTTCTGGTTATCTTAGCTAGCTAGCATGTACTGTAACAACAATCTACATCTGCATTTTAGTGCAGTTAAAGTGAATGTATTATGAATGTTACTAGCAATTTGAGTTGTTGTCTTGAGAATAATCCCCTAATAATCCTGATATAAGCAAGAAATATTAAATCCATTATCTCTCTTTTTTTTTTTTTCTTTCTTTCTCTGATATAGAGCCTGGCAGCTAATTATGCTAATTCAGTTAAGGTTGTTTTTTTGAATTTGAATTTATTTAATTGTTAGTACTTGAATGCTAGGGCTATTAAGGAGCATATAATTTTGTTCCAGAGACTTTTTATTTCGGATTTTGATTAATTTTATATAACGTAGAAACTCCTAACTGAAATATGATGTTTGCTAACCATGTAACATGAAGCATTTCATTTGATTTTGAGTTTATGAATTGTGCAAGTTACAGTATATTAAACATTGGCTGAGTTTTTATTCATCGAGCCCCCAAATCTGAAGCTGTTCTCAAACCAGACTGTCAACAAAACTGTTTTTAAAAATCCACAGTGATCCATTTGGCCCAGCGGGACCGCAGGCCTATTATTATGCCATAATTGTTTCTGTCCTCGCTAATTACCCGTGTGTACTGTGCTCTCCATGGTGGGATGACCACAGGCATGTATCTTCTCCTGCCAGTGAGGCCACCAGAGCGGTCAAATCCCAATACCAGTCTTGGACGCTGGAGTTCAGCCCAGTTTTTGTGGTTTGTTCTGTACCACTGACTGAACCTGAAATTTACTGGTGTGTTCAGGTCTTTGAGCAGGAAAGTCACTGAACTGTACCAGACTTTGAACTTTCCTCATGCAAATCTGTCGAAAATGGTGTGAAGGCCCTGGTCTGACTAATATTTAAACCAAATCATTTTCACTGACTCCATTTTCACAGCACAACACGGTTGTTTTAGGTGATTTTTTTTAAACAGCAGTCATTTGGAGTCCCAAAGGTAGTTAAATAGTTAAATCCACAAACTGCTCATAAGCCATTTTCGAAAGATGTTATCATGTTATCATGTCTGTTGCATGCAAAAAAAGAGGATGTACCCATCAGGAAGTCAAATACGAAAGAATGAAAGAGCTGATAGGGAAGTAAGAATAAATGAAGCAAAAAAATAAAAGAATGTAATGTTAGCTCAACTTCATTTTTGGAAAACAAGCAGCTAAATAGTTTAGCGTTTGGTTTTGGGGAATAATATCAGTAATGTAGCTTTCTTGGTAGAATCTGTTGGATTTTTTCAGCAGTTAGCTTGAGTATAT
>JAOTRR010000032.1:1300537-1312990 GCA_028570945.1 Gogo arcuatus
GAGTCCTTATAAGCGCATGCTGTGATTGCGCTCTAATCCGGAACAGGTGCATAGTTTATTAGTCCTAATGGTGCTGTGCTCTCCGAGCGCCAACACGCATGGACGTGACAGTGATGCTTTTTTTGTTTTTTTTTTGAAGACTCCGACTCATTGTCACTAAAGACATGGGACACAAACTTAGTTTGTTATATGCGAAAGTTTGTAGTAAAAGAGTTAATTATAGCGGGGTTGTAGTGTATTTATTAAAGCTACAGGATGTCATTTTGAACTTTTGCCCTCCCTGGTAGAAAATTGCTATTGCAAGCTACTTGTGACACCCTGGATGACAAACTCTTGTGTGAAAAAAAATCTTAAACACAAAAAATACATAGAAACACAAAAACTTGTCGTGAGTCACAAACTAGCTATCATGAGTTCACTAGCTATGCAACTGCGTAATGGCACAAATTCCCATCATCTATCAATCTATCATTCTTTAGCTTTTCATCAGATTAGAGAACAATAAATGACTAAAAATCCATCATTCATGACATCTTTTTGCTCTTCTGACTAATATATGATGCTCACAGTCTCTCACTCTTTACTTTGTTTCATCTTTTACTCTCTCTCTCTCCTGCCAAACATGGTGTAGTCAGACTTCTTTCGTACCGTGATGTGATTTGACTGTCGATTATTATTACGATCATTTCAGAGCGACTCACAGCAGCTCAGGAATGTCAGATTATACAGCATATTTTCTCCCTCTGTCTCAGTAATCATGTTTTTTTATATAAAAGAAAATACTATGGCCGTAGTGGGACAAACACACAAAACGGATAAGACATGGTAATTTGCTGTTTGTGTGAAAGTTGCAACCCTTTGTAGACCTTGTTATTAAATCAGGGCCTGAGAACTCATCAGATTTCCTCTTATCTAACATCAGTCAACGTCCATGAGTCCCCTGGTGAACAAATCAAACGAATAACTCTCTTCTCTCAGCAGTCAACCATTAAATCTCCAGTACGATGTCCTGAGTCTCCACCTTCGTTAATGATTGAGTGTCTTAAATAACCTTCTGTAGGAACTGAGTAATCAGTAGTAGACCCTGTGAGCAAGACGTCGTATCCATCTACGAGATGGAGGTGGAGGTACATGCATCAAGGACAAATTAATTGCCACTGATTCATGTTGTTTGTACAGTGAGCGAGGTTTACTTCAGGACTCTGTAGGAAATTCAGATTGACTGCTTGCAAGCCAGAAAGTCTCGATTGTGAGTGTGCTTTATAAAGCGCTTGCTCATTTGCTGCGGCGTGAAATAGAAATGAAGGACAGAAGGGTCGCCATGGGGTTGCACCATCATGGCCATCTCCTAGGACCTAGAAGTCCTTAATTAAATATCTGTCAGGATCAGCAGGTGCCGGATTAGCTGAGTGTCCAAAGCTCTGAGTGTCCTTAAAGCAGTGGCAGTGCACTCGGGAATTAGAGCAAGTTCTTTCTCTCTCTCGCTCAGGCAGGAGGAAGGATGGTGTCAGACTTTCATTATTCGTCGTCACTCGGACTGTTGACTTCAGACTGATACCGGTCCGTTTCGATAGAGACTGAGATTTAACTCCATCAGGCACGAATGAGCAGATTTGGATTCTAAGCACATTCACTCCAAAGAGATTTGGATCTTTGAAAACATCACAAACGGATCTTGCGTTGGATTGGATAGATTGGTTGGATCTTCTAACGAGCCTGTAAAGATATTATACTCTTTCCATGCTCTCAAATTGGCAACAAGAGTTTTTTAAAATGAAAATTCTCGTTGCTGAAAATTATTTTGCTCACTACAAACTTTAAGTGAATGGTGTTAAAACCCTGGCAGCAGATATCCTTTTTTTTTTTTTTTTTAGAATCTCCATTTGCTTAAAACATCTAATTTGACCTAAAAGAACTGTGTTTATGATCATTTCTTAAAGACTCTTGTCTCATTATCTCCATGTCCTGCGATAACTCTCTTTAAGCTTTGCCTTTGTGATCAACAGGATGTCTGAGAATACTGTTGTGATTGACTGCTCAAACCTAAAACTTCTAGTCTGATGTTAACAGAACCTTGTTTCAGATAATACTTCCAAGACTTTGTTCTTTAGCTCACAGTCTTCAGGTTTTGCTGCAAAACCCAGTTGAGATCTTTAAGCCCTTGTGGATATGACATCCGCCAAACTCCGAAACATCTAAACAAGCATTGTCTCTGGTGGTTTCATCACGAATTACTGTGAACTTATCTTCTGTAATCCCTCGGATAAGATCCTGGACGATCCCATCATGTCTGCTGAAGCTTGTCCTCTCAGTGGGGCTCAGGTTGCTTTGTGTAGACTCGTCCATCGTGGACCGAGACCTCAGGTCACACTGAAACCTCTGCGAACAGAGTTGGAGCTGTACGTGGAAAAAACTCGGGCTAAACAGAAACAAAGGTATGAGTAAGATTTAGTCTAGATGATGTGGTCCAAATGAACTGTCCATTCCATTTACTTCTTGATTTTATATATTTTGTTATTGCTATTATTACCAATATAGACGGAAACAGATCCCTGAAAGCCGTCCTGATTCGAAGGCATTGTATACTTTTGATTATCAGATCGTGTGATCAGATCATCTTGAGCTGCTGCAAATGATATCTAATTTTCATCATGCATTCAGATCTCAGATTTGGATTTGGTGGAATTATGGTGCTTTTTGGGTCTCGACACCAAAACAACAATCTCAGATATACAATATATGTGTTCCTGTCTGCTAAATACACTTTTTAAGCAATTATGCTAATTATGTGGAATGATGATGGGGCAAATTTTAAAAAAAATGCAAGAAAAAAAACCATGCGTGATTAATGAGGAACCAGGCCAGTCGGTTTCACTGCAATGCTTCACTGCTAGCACATTATTAATGAGCTAATTTGGATATTTTGCATATTGAGCAGGGCCTCCAGAGTGTGTACACCATGCAGATGATGAGAACAAGTGAAATCTAAACACAAGGACGACATCAGATTGTATCATTTATTATACAGATAATAGAATAAATGGTTCTCCCAGTGACTCATTCCCTGTTTCCATCCAAGGAATGAGTCAGCCATTAAAATGACCTTTATTTCAGAAATTCAGACGCCAGTCATTTTTCTTTCCTTTTTTAAATTTATTAGAATGCTTACAAATATCAAATCCATATAACAGTACATTGTGTATTCTATACAAATTAAGAAACCGTAAATGATTAACCAATTATTAATTTATAAACAGATCAATCGATTAAAAAAAAAAGATGGTAAGATTTCTGATAAAGTTACGCAAAAGTTTGAGCACCCCTGGCCATATTATATATTTTATTGATTTTTGATGTGAAGTAAGTAAATAAACAGAACCTCTGCAGCAAATTATTTTAAAGAAATAACACTTTTTGCTGCAAATGTTTAAGTCAGAGAATTTATTACACTCTGGAGCAGTTCTTGACCTGCCTAATGAGTTCTAATGAGTCAATTAAAGTCTAAGGAGTTAATTACGTTTGGAGACTTTACAACTGGAAGGATGTCCAAACTTTTGCACATGCCACTACTATTTTTTAAGCTCTCCAAATATAAAGGAACAGTGCATTAACATTTTACAGAAAGTTAATCAACAACATATTTAATTTGGCAAGGCAGGGGTGCCAAAATATTTGCATACAACTAACAATATTTGCCCAAGCATCTGTGTTATAGATATTTTAGTTCTTTAAGGATTCATCAGATAATTATGGGTACTTACCTTTGAAGAAAATGTTCTACTTGGTACTATGTGGTACTGTATATAGAACCTTTAAGGGTTCTTCTAGTGCAGAAGACTTTAAAATTATCCTCAAATACTTATGCTGCATTCCATTTACCTCGGAAGTCGGAAGTCAGAGCTGGGAATGACCTTAGGCTTGAATTGACCGCTTTCCAGTACAAGAAGTCAGAAAACCAAGATGGACGCCTCCAGGAAAACCTTTGGTGTTCTTGCTCTTTTGGAATCTAGCCATTGTTAGTCATTGTTAGCAATACCAGTTGATAACAATGCATTACGTGGTATTTTGCACAGACAAACACCGTAGCAACATGTCCACAGATAGACGTTGGATGGTGCCATGTGTATGACTGATTTAATGAGACACAAATAAGACAGAAGTGCTAATAAACAGTATAATACTACAACCTTCACTTACGGTTGATGTGTGAAGCAGCCATCTTGGATTTTGAGGTTGCCGTTGGTGAGATTCTTATAACTTTCCGAGTTGGGAATCCGACTTCAGGGGGCGTTCCAGTTGAAATTTCCGACTGGGAATGTGGAAATTCCGACTTCCCGGTTCAGATGGAATGTACCATGATTAGTCATGGCTCATGATTGGCTGGCATGAAAACCTGCAGGTACACCAACCGTTTGTGGAGAGTATTGAAGACCTTCACTTGAGATGCCATAAGAGCTGAGAATGGTTCTAGGTGCAGTTTCCTGAAACAGATTGTAAAGTTTACATCATCTGAGCTGAGAGAGAGAGAGAGAGAGAGAGAGATCAATGTAATGCTCGCTTGACCATTTTGTGGAGATCTTTGTGTAGTGACACTTTTACAGATACTCAGCACTGAACGTCATTTTTCTGATATAATTATCCTTAAAAAAATTTTTTTTAGACAACTGAGCTAAGCTAAGCTTTATAAGTCTTGTGTCATTGTGTTAATGTGAAAAGTTAAATTTGTGAAAATGGGAGCCATTAAATCTGCTAAGAGCTGAAGGAGCATCAGTTATGTCCGTAGCTGATGACTGTAAATTGTATAATACTTATCAAATGATGAAATGATATGAAAAGTAGTATTTCTGTTCATTTTTATGCACTGGCTCAGGATAAAGGAGATCTCTTTATTTTGCGAAGGCGTCTGTGATTTTTATGGCTTGCCAGAATTCTTTAGAGCAATTTACTGACTGCTGGAAGTGGAATTCTTGGGAGGACATTTTGTTTTACTGCAGCGCTGTAATTCTTAAATTCTTCTAATGAGTCACAAGGTGTTGATTTTTAATAATTTTTTATGACAGCTGCAAGTCAATGGTGTTATTACTTGGTAATATGTTATTGTTTCCATAGCAACAGTTCAACTGGGTCTTGTATAGCAGACGCTCCACTTTATGAACGTATTTAAAAACATTTTTTGATATGGTGAAACCTTCTGGAAGGAGATATTTATTTAGCATTTATGGAAGGAGTCTCCAGTGTCAGTGCTTTGTAACAGTCAGAGGTAAAGCTGTAACTTTTCTGACATCTTGTTTTTTCTTCTTCCACTCAGGATGGAGGCGTCCTGTCTGGAGTTGGCTTTAGAAGGTGAGCGTCTGTGCAAAGCCGGAGACTTTAAAGGTGGGACAGCGTTCTTTGAGGCTGCGGTTCAGGTAGGAACAGAAGATCTGAAGACCCTCAGTGCCATTTACAGCCAGCTGGGCAACGCCTACTTCTACCTCAAGGAGTATGGCAGAGCTCTGGAGTATCACCGACACGATCTCACGCTCGCCAGGTGAATCCACTGGACACAGATTTAAAGGAGTACTTTTGTGTTTTTCAACCTAATCTCTATCCACTCTATCTTTAGCATGTTTGATTACCAAGGACATGAATTTCAAAATGTTTTTCTGTTATGAGAAATGAACAGGAAAATGTTCACTCTGAACGTATTTATAATGGAAATCTCAGGGCAGTTGTTAAACTCTGATAAAATACGTCACGATGTAACTCAAAAGTGTCAGGGTGTTACAGAGATGAGAGAAAATCTGACCTAATATGTTTTCATGGAGTCTTATAACACTGAACCGTGCAGAAAAAGTAGTCCCGGTTACTTTACACTTTCTAGAAGTTTTTTTTTGTATCCATGCGCCATCAAGTCAAAACTGGGGCACTTGCGTGTTTATTTAGAAATTTAAGTTGAAATTTAAAAAAAATGTGCTTCTCCTTGCATCTTTACTCGTATCCACACGCACGTGTGTTGTTGTCGTTCTGAAAACTCCACCCACACAAGCCATTCCTCCCTGTGAAAAAGTAGTGCCATCACTGAAAGAATGAATTACAAAAAATTTAAAGCGAATGAAGAATTCATTAAAGTGAAATACAAAAAAAATACACACTTTGCACACAAGTTGAACATCTTCCCTTAGACTTCTGGTATATGTGTGTTTGAATAAAAGTAAACAGATTTTTATATGAAAACAAATTTTTGTCTCAAATTTTTGAAAAAATGATCTGTGGTCATTATGTACTGTATATTCTATAGAATCAAAATTAGGTTGAAAAATATATTGTATATCTTTATGACTAATACTCTGTGCATATATACTAGTATATATAAATTGCAGTTAGTGATATTTTGAGTTTAAACATATGCTTACTGCATAGTTTTGTTTTGACTGGGTTCAAAAGTATTGGCACTCCTACAATTATTATTTGGTGAAGAAAAACACTTTCATTAAAGATTGGTTTGCATTCATGGTATTTGCATAACATTTCTTAGATTTCGCTCCATGGGCTTTTGAGAGACACGGTATTGTTTTGTACAGAAATTTAAGTTTTTTTCTTCTTCTTACTTTAGCAATTTAGTCTATTTTTATTGTACTGTATGCAATCCTCCATAGCCATCGTATTGAAGGGTGCCAATAATTTTTGAGTTATTTGTAAATACTAGCTTATAAAGGGTGTCATTGTTAAGTTCATGAACACCATCTGGTTCGTGAAAAGACGTCTCAGTGTAACCAGTCCCATTTGGAGAAACAGGTGAACATGACAGTGCTGTGTGTCTGCAGGACGATCGGAGACAGGATTGGGGAAGCGAAGGCGAGCGGGAACCTGGGGAACACTCTGAAGGTACTCGGACGCTACGATGAGGCGGTCGTGTGCTGCCAGAGACATCTGGACATCTCACAAGAGCAAGGAGACAAAGTAGGAAATCCACAACACACACACACACACACACACACACACAAACCTAAACAGTACAAAACAACAAAAACCATAAACACATCTCAGCACTCGGAAACGGGCAAAAAAACCCATTTCTGTTTTTGCATTCCAACCTTAACACAACCTTAACAATTCCTAAACTGGTCAGAACTGGTTACTTTAACATCGGCTGTGTGCAGACCTATAAAAATCGAATAAAATAGTCAGCTAGCAAAAATTAAAATCTAAGTTACACAATTTACAAAATCACTGCACTTTTTTGTGTATTATTATTTAAATTGGTAATTTTAGTTGTTTTAAAATAATTGATGATTTAAAAAAATTTATATATTAAATTATAAATACATATTTATATTATAATTAAAAAAATAAAAATGTATTTCTATTTTAATTAAAAAAGTAAAAACAAACATTAGAAAATGAATAATATAATGAAATATTCAAAATAAATGACAAAAATGACTTTAACATAAGTTCTTTTGGTTGGTGAATTAGGGATATTTGCTTTATTTTTTACACGTGTACGAGTCTCTCTAGCTCTGTTTGTTGTTGCACTTTCCTTTGTTTTGTGTTATGAAGTTGGGCTCCTGGAGACGGTTTAAACAAGACAGCAGGTTCTTTCCTTTCTCACAGCGACTTTATCACACAATCGATATGTTTGACAAAAATGTCAGCGCATCGGCAGGTGGTGAAACCGAGAACCTCTGCGAGTTTAATTGCTCGTCTCCACACAGCTCACAAAACAGAGTGAACTGCTGCTGAAATGAAACTTAACATCTGAAAACCCCACGTCGTTCACTATATACGAGTACAGCAATGCGCTAATCTGTGAGAAAGTCTGGATTATCCTGAGAGGATTGTGGACTAATGAAATCCCACAATGCACCACTGTAGCACCAGAAAAACACCATCACATAGATCTAAACACCATTCACTGTTGTGTCTCAAACCACATGCCTGATTTACTACACAGTCTAGGGCACAAAAACATCATCAGCTAACTTTGGGCGTGTCCCAATCACACACTCTATTCACTGGATAGAGCACATAAACAGCATCACAAACATCAACTGTCAACTGTGGGCGTGTTCCAAACCACACACCCGATATAATCCACACAAACATCATCACAAATGTCTCACAACGCAAACCACGCCTTCTGTTTACTTCATAGGCAGCATAAACACCATCTTAAATGTCCTCTGTGGATAAATCTCAAACCACACGTATTCACTATATACGGAACATAAACACCATCACAAACTTCTCACCATCTATCAACAATAGGGTTGTCCAGCAGCAGACCCTAAGCACTGTGTAGGGTACATGGTCGTGTCCCAAACCACATCCCAGAGCGATTTGATCATGCGTGCTTGTTGTCTTAGCAGCAAGTACAAGAACGAACAAATCCAGGATCAGATAAAATGCAAATTGATTTTACACAATTAATTTAGTAATGTGTGTGTGTGTGTGTGTGTGTGTGTGTGTGTGTGTGTGTGTGTGTGTGTGCGTGTTAGGTTGGTGAGGCCCGGGCGCTGTACAACATCGGGAATGTGTTTCATGCTAAAGGGAAGCAGCAGTTGTGGGGATGTTCTCAGGATCCGGGAGACCTGCCGGGTGACATGAGGGACACGTTACAGAGAGCCACCGCTTTCTACGAGTGAGTCAACAACATCACACCATTTATTATTTACTATTTATTATTTTATACCAAACCTGCAGGCAGACAGAATTCTGACACCAGTTTATTTATTACTTTCACGTACAGGTGACTTTTTCTGCTCATTTTTCAAATTCGTGACATTTCATGTTGGAAAATAAAAGAGACGAAAGGGGTTGAGTTTGTTTACAGACGGAGCTCATGTACACACAGAGACACGACAGGTGGAGAAAACACACAGTATAAACACTACTTAGTAGAGTGTAATTTTCCACAGAGGCGGTGTTTGGTGTGAAAGCAGTGTGTAGGGGGAACTCACACAATACAGGCTCAGAGAGAGAGAGAGAAAGAGACAGACAGAGAGAGAGAGAAAGACAGACAGAGACAGACAGTGAGAGAGAGACAGACAGTGAGACAGAGAGAGAGAGACAGACAAACAGAGAGAGAGAAAGAGACAGACAGAGAGAGAGAGACAGACAGACAGTGAGACACAGTGAGACAGAGAGAGAGAGAGAGAGAAAGACAGACAGACAGTGAGAGAGAGACACACAGACAGAGAGAGAGAGAGAGAGAGAGAGACAGACAGAGAGACAGTGAGAGAGACAGACAGACAGAGAGGGACAGACAGACAGAGAGGGACAGACAGAGAATACTCACCAGTGGTTTCAGTAGTGACGAGCTTATCACATGATCTCAGGTCAAAGTTGAACTGTGACGCTTCACAATTAAAGAAACAGTAAACAGAAAAATCACAGAATTAAATGAACGATGAAAGATAAAGAGGAAATGTAAATAATATAAATACGACTACTTTTACAAGAGTGAAATCAAGAATAATATAAATTCTCAAAGCCAAAATTATATGTATCCATCCAGCCATTATTTATTCCGATTATTCCGTCAGTGTGGTGGGAGAATCTGGAGCCAATCCCTGACTTCAGGTGAGAGGCGGGGTTCACCCTGGACAGGTCACTAACACAGAGACCAACAATCATCACACTCACACTCCTCCACATGCCTATGGGCAGTGTAGAGTAGCCAGTTGTCCTCATGTTTTTAGACTGTGGGAGGAAACCGGAGGAAACTCCACACAGAAAGACCCCAGTCAGCCATGAGGTTCGAACCCAGAACCTTCTTGCTGTAAGGCGACAGTGATGACCAGTGCACCACTGTGACGCACCAAAATTATCTGTATATTACAAAAATTATTATCATTATTAACATTAAAAACTATATATCTATGTTTCAAACATGTTATAGCATTTATTCTATGTTTCATCTTTTTTATTATTAGGAAAAGCATTTATATTTAATACAATTAAAGCAATTTACCTCTGCAGACAAATGATCAAATCTAATAAATAACATGTGAAGAGAATAACATGGTGCTACAGCTGTTTCATATAAAGCATTTATTCAAAGTTTTTTAATCTTCAGCTCTTAAATCAATGTTTCTATTCTCTGTGTGAGATATTTACTGATTTATTATTAGCTTGTACTGTGTGTGAGAGAGTTAATTAACCACAAAGACCTTTTTTTTTTGCCAATCTTTACCAAGGGTGCCAATAATTCTGGAGTTAAAAAATATTTTATTCTTTAGTTTATTGTTGTAAAATTCTGCATATTTGCGGAGAATTTCACTTTATCTTTGATTTAATTCTTTGTACCTGGATTTTGTATACATTTTGTTTACTGCTTTACAGCTGAGGAGCTTTAATTAAATGAGTTTTTATTACATTTCTCTTCTTCTTCTTCTTCTTCTTCTTCTTCTTCTTCTTCTTCTTCTTCTTCATGTGCCATGATGGTCACATGATACAGCTCAACCAATAGGAATACAAGTGTACAAACTTATAGAAATGTAAACATCAGAATGTAACTGTATAAATAGTAAATATGCAAATGTGAAGCTGTACCATTTTACATAGTGTTTCATTATTGTATTATTTACATGTTTACAGCGTGTTTACTCTGTGTGCATACACTGTTTACTGTATTCTGTCTTTCTTCATGTGTGTTTCAGAATGAACCTGTCGCTGGTGAAGGAGTTGGGTGATCGGGCCGCTCAGGGGCGGGCTTTTGGTAACCTTGGTAACACACACTACCTACTGGGTAATTTCGTCGAAGCCATCAAGTTTCATCGTGAGGTAAAAAACAAATCAAAACAAATAAACAAGCAAATAAAAACCTGGAAAATTTCTCCAAATTATCCCTGATGATAATCTGATAATGATTAAATAACGTCTAATACCGAACATGAACCTTAATTACGTTTACAGTATTCTAATTAAGTCATTATACTAAAATTAATATTAATTAGTAATTAAAATAGCAAATTATTCAACAGGTTATTATTTTTGAACAGTTTTATTTTATTTTATATTTTCTAATAGTTCAGTATTTTTAATAATAACCAAATAAAGAAATTATATAAAATTATACAATTTTATTATTATGTTTAGTGTTAAAACATCACACTGATGTGTTTAAAATTTGTTTGTAAACAAACAAACAAACAGTTAAATACAATTATTCATGCAGGAATCAAGTTGAAATAATTGAAATAATTTTCAGCATTTGTGTTTTTAAATGAACATATTTAATTTTAATCTATTAAAGTGCCATTTATTTAATTATTTATTTGTTACATATAAGCACATTGTCACGCTATAATGCATTCATAAGGCGTTATAAAGAATTTTGTAATTATGTATGAAAATGTAACACTTTATACAGTAGCTTTTATTATCTTTCTTATGAATGATATATAAGTAGAGCTCATAACGCATATGAGATGATATAATGGTGGTATAGTGTGTTATAAGCACTACATACAGGTACAGTGCATACGCGTTCATAAATAATTATAATGATGTGTATAATGCCTTATGAATGCATTATAACATTATGAAGTCATTAAAATTCTTATCTACTTTACGTACTGTCGTGTTTTTCATATTTGGCTCCAATTATTTTTTTTCTCATTATGATGGCTGTGTAATGATTATTGAAGCACAAAATTCCACTAATATTCTATAAAAAAAATAGAAAAAAAAAACGTAGCAAGATGAGACCCATCACCTGCTAAAGGGCAGGGAAAGATTTCCTTTCATTTTATAAACACTGCATAATGAAAATGTTCCATTATTTTTCCTTTACTTCTTTTTCCCCTCTCTTTCTTTTAGAGACTTTCCATCGCTAAAGAGTTCGGAGACAAAGCGGCCGAGCGACGAGCCTACAGCAACCTCGGCAACGCTCTCATCTTCCTTGGCCAGTTCAGCTCAGCAACCGAGTATTACAGGTACAGCGAGGTTACTGTGACACCTAGAGGACTGCAGAGGAACACACACACACACACAGAATTAAATAGATAATTCTTGAAACTTGTCGTGTGTGTGTGTGTGTGTGTGTGTGTCAGGAAAACACTGCAGCTCTCTCGGCAGTTGAAGGACCAGGTGATGGAGGCTCAGGCGTGTTACAGTTTGGGAAACACGTACACACTGCTGCAGCAGTACGAGCGCGCCATCGACTACCACCTCAAACACCTGCTCATCGCTCAGGAGCTCAACGACAGGTAGGTGCGCGTGTGTGCGCGAGTGTGATTTTTGGGTTTGGTCTGTGAGCCGTAATCTGTAGTAACACCTTTTGTAAACTATTTGTAAGCAAGCAATTATGAATGTAATTAAAAATAACTAGAGACGCATTTCCACAAGAAAATGTGAATGTGACTGCGCCGCAGTAGCATTCAGCCGTTGCATATTGTAATGATTTTAATGGTATTGTGTGTGTGTGTGTGTGTGTGTGTGTGTGTGTGTGTGTGTGTGTGTAGGGTG
>JAOTRR010000032.1:1377356-1389265 GCA_028570945.1 Gogo arcuatus
GTTTGGGGTCTCTATCTCGAAAACTGCGGGAGGAGATACGGTCCAAAAATCTGGCTGAATAATGAAAAAAAAAAAAAAATAAAAAAAAAAATAAAAAATAAAAAATAATAATAAAGAATAACAATAGTATTGCGCATTGCGCAGTCCTAAAAATCTGAACACACTAGTTGTTATGGTAACTGAGACTAAACCTCACTCCTCGCATGTGCATAGCTCTAGATCGAATTGCATATAGCATACATGTAAACAGACATTTTATACAGACAGACCAGTTTAGGATTCATATGGATGTTATATATTCATTCAGATTCTACAATCGGAATAAACTCATTTGTATTGGTGAAACATTACATTGCATGTAAACATTAAGCACTGTAAGGCAGGGAAAAAAAAGATCCAAGCCAAAGCAACATGTTGTTTCATACTATTATTATTATTATTATTATTATTATTTTGTTGCCATGGCCACCATCTGAGATAATTCGAGCCACTTTGGAGTGATTTTCTGCTCGGGTCACTGCTGCTTTCAAAAGAAAGAGAGCACTCTGACCAGAAACAATTACTCCAAAAAGCTATTCTTACAAAATAACCCTAAAATGAGTTTATTAATGCACAGCAGTTAGAAATCAGCAGTTATTTTATATACATATAAAAAAAAAAACAGGCTACCTGATGACCAATCAGAATCCAGTGTTTGACTATTGGTAGAAAAATGAGACTTGAAAACTAATTCTCTTATTTTCTATTCATTAAATGTAGAATATCCAGGGTTGCGCAGAACCGCAGCTCGTGAAGAAGGACGTGCAAGTCACCCCATCACACGTTCCACCACCGAGTGAGTAAATGAACCAGTCCAGACATATTTAACTGTTATTTAGATCTTCCACATTGCAGGTCTTGCTTCATTAAACGTTGCTTGGATTTTGTTTTTCTTTGCCATTATATTCGCACCATTGGCTTCGATAACAGCCAGGTTGAGTTTGTGTTCCAGAGCTAATCAGGCAGTTTAGTAAATTTTCTTCTTGTGGAAGAATATGTTATGCAACAAAAAACACAGGGGAAAAAAAAGTACAAATCTCCCTTAGAACGTTTCCACATATTGTAGGGTTACAGCTTGGAACTGAAACGGAATTAACTGGCATTATCTGTCCTGAATCTACAAAAACAGCCCATAATAATGAAATGGGGAAAAATCTAATAATTTGCAAAATTATTAACAAATAAAAAAAAAGTAAAAGTTGTGATTGCATAAGTATTCAGCTCTAAATTAGTTGCCATCAGAGACTGCATAATTAGTTGAATGGAGTCGGCCTGTGTTCAGTAAAAGTGTTACATGATCTCAATGTAAGTACACAAACGTAAATCCTGGAAGAACCCAGAGTTTGTTAGACAGCGTGCATAAATAAACAGCATCCTGATCAAAGGCCTGGAAAATCAATCAGGGTTTGGTTATTAAAAAAAATCCCAAACTTTGCACCATTATTAATAAAAAAAAATGGAAAGACTATGGCATAACTGATATCCACTAAAAAGTCAGTAATTGGGTAAAGAGAGGATTAGTTAGAGGATAACTTTAACATGATGCTACCACCACCATGCTTCACAGTAGGGATAGTGGTCTAAGAGATGACTTTGCTTTGATTTATTATACAGTATATTGATGCCCAAAATACACAATGTCAGTGTTGTTGTTGTGCTTAGACTGAACCACTAACCCAATAATATCTGCTCAGTGATGCTTCTTCATCAGTACTAATGCAGATTGAGCTCCATAATTGGAAATCGTCCTGATAAGTTTAAATACGAAATAGAGAGAACAGGACACCACCCTTAAAGGGTCTTTTCTCTAAGAAGGTTTTCTAAAATGCTCGTCAATACGTCTTTCTTACAAAATAGTTGCATGTAAGGGTTCAGGCAGTGTCTTGAGAGAGTTTCTGTCAGTTGTAGTCCACTCTTCCACTGACTGTGTGTAATTCTGCTGAAGTTCAGAATTGAAGAGGTGTTTCAACTGATGTTCCAAAAAATCCCACAGAATTTTCAAAGCAGTGATTCTCGAAGTGGTGTCCAGGAACTGCCAGGTGCTTGAGAAGCGTCGTGAGCAATAGACCATAGTCCATTGAACAGAGGATGTAATCAGACACATTTCTCATGGTGCATAAGTTGCACGTTTAAGCTCGTACATCTGGTCCATCATTCAACACACACGGATCTGGCTTTATGCACGCTACAGTCATTATCCTGGAGCATGGGCATGTCAGCGTTGCATTCTCCCTGGACATGAAACAAAAAGAAATGTCTAGCTAACAAACTGGCTATCTGGTTTTATTGAATTCCATTCATCATGGTGCACAAACTTTTGATAAGATGCTGCTGTGGGTGGAGTCGACTCTTGTTTTGTCTCGCAAGCAGATGTACAATTTGTCAAATTGGTCATATACAGTATACTTTAAAAAAAAGGGCTCCTTCGGTGGTTAAAGGGTAGTTTAATGTTCTTCTTAAAGGGTTCTACATTTTCTACACTTTCTTACTCTCATCAGTTTTGCACTCTTTAAAGTTTTTAGCAGAATCACACCACAGAGTGTTTTCCTACTACAGACAGTTCCAAGGAGAGCCCCCCTTTTTTTTTTGGAAGGGTTCTCCTTGACCCTTAAAGAACCCTTGAGGAACCCTATTTTCTAAGAGTGTGTGTATTAAGTAGGCATGGGTGTGGTACAAACTCATTGCTCATTATTTTTTTCTTAACACCGGTCATGGAGCTAAACCATCATGGTACTTGGTGCACTCTTGGTGGAAAAAAAAGGTTCTTTAATGGTTCATTGAATAATCAAAGGAACCCTTAGCGATAGTGAAACTTTTACAACAAGGGTTTCTCTTAAAGAACTCATGAAGAACCCCTTTTCCCAAGGGTAAGTGTGTATTTTCTTCTTGGCACCTAGAATTTAGCTAAACTGTCATGATACTTGATGCTCTTAGAAAAAAAGGGTTCTTTAATGGTTCATGGATGATTAAGGGTTCATAGCTTCATAAAAGGTTAATAGTATGGTAGGGAAACACCTCGTTGTAGGGTTCCACATAGAACCTCCAGAGGGACAGTTACTCTTAAGTGCCCTTAAGTGTAATACATTTTCTGTAAGTGTAATAAAGAAACTCCTGCTGTAGAAAATGTTTAAGGATCTACTAGAGGGACAAATGAACTAACTTAAGTTTTAGTTCAGACAAAGCACTTCATTTTTAAGACATACAGAGCGTAAAGAGTTAACAGTTCCCCCCGGTGCTGAAATGTTTCAGCCTCTGACGTAAACAGTCGTCATGGAGCTGAGGTCAGGATGTGGCCAGGTTCATAGGAAGGCCTGTTCACTGACCTTGTGGCTGTAATCAGAAAATAATGAGTCAGTGGGGGATTTATTGTGTCCCGGGGCCTGGAGCGCGTGGCTGTCCAAACACACGCCATTGTCGGAGATGAACAAAAATCTAAATGCTGTTGTTCTTCAAAGCGGGAAGAGAGGCCACGGGCAGACGAGTCAGGAACGAGCGGCGCATTCCTCACCTCCATCCAGGAGGAAAGCCCATTATATTTCACTTTGCACCTTAATAAAAAAGAAGAGGAAAAGGGGAACTGACACAGGGTCACGTCTTTTCTGCTACATGAGCGAAACTCTTGGCTTGGCTTGGCTTGGCAGCACTGTTATTTTTTCCTGCTGTGTACTCAGTTTTAATCACGGTTTCATCACAACAGCTTGTATTCCTCACGTCACGTCCTTCTATCATTATGACTTGAGGATACTCCGTAAAAGACAGGAGACAGGAGACAAGACCAGAAGCACTCGTCTCTCCTCTTGTTCAGTCCACAAGGCTACAAATCTTCTGGCCATGATTAATGTACAAACAGCAGATGACTAGCTCTATTTGTTATTTAGAAGGGTGTTGGGCAGGAAGTGACTCGTGCAGGCCGTCTTTCCTGTTTGGACTCAGAGTTGAACTCGTCCTGACCACCTGCGCCACTCTTTCCTGCCTCTGTTTGATCAGCTTTGTTTTTTTGTTTTTTTTTAACAACACCGACGTATTTGTGACAGCACTTCTGCCATGGTGCAGCGGAAAAAAACAAACAAACGAAAAAGAGAAAAGGTGTTGATTTAAAAACAAACCCTTTTCCTGGATCAGTGTTCCTTTTAACCAATCAGACGTCATCGCTGGTCATATCTATAAACAAAATTATTTAGACTATCTTTAGTTAGCCATTTTAGCCCATATTAACACTAGCTAACATTAATTCATCATGACATTACCTAGCACAGTGAGTTAGTGAGCTAGTGATGAAACAGTACTAAGAGAGTTTTCAATGAAATGAGCAATAAAAAGTAAAATTTTTTACTGATCCCAGGATTTAGTTGTATTTGTAAGCACTAAAATTCAGAAATACGCAACAGCTTTCTTTCTGGTGTCTTCTGGAGGGAACTTTTAAATTGTTGAGATGGTTTCATTCAATTTTATACAAATGAAGTCACAACAAAAGGTACAAATGCTGTATTAGCCCCCTACTCTAGCTCCGCCCACTACACTGACATTAACATTTCAGAGAAATTCAAAGTGATTCATGAATAATATACGAACTTAAATGACAGAGGCTTATGTCGTTAGGTTTCGTTTGATTTCGTATAAATTGTCATAACAAAATGTACCAATGTACCCCACCTCTATTTTTAACCACGCCCCCAACCGAACCCCATCCTCTAACTTTAACCTTATGTAACGTTTCATACAAATTGAAAATGAAGCTACAAATATAAATACTAATATTAACTCCGCCCCACCGCAGTGCTAACCACACCCCTATTGTAACCCAATCCCTGTCCTAACCCTGTCCTGTACTCTAACCTTAACCTTCGTAACTCTTCATACAAAAAACCCTGAACTTAAACCTGAACAATTTGTAAGAATTTAAATGACCAAAGGTTGGGTGGTTAGGTTTTGTTCGTTTTACGCAAATGAAGTAACAGGTAGAAATACTAATTCCACCCCCAACACCTCCCCCTACTCTAACTCCTCCCCTACTCTAACTCCACCCTCTGCTCTAACTTGTCTAAATTTTTGTACAAATTGAAAATAAAACTAAAAGAATAGTAACAAATATTAACCACACCTCCTTTGTAACCCTGCCTCTGTTCTTTAACTTTCGCAACTTTTCATGCGAATTGAAATATTCAGTATTAGCTAGTGTGAGATCATGTATAGTTTCAACAGCAAAAAAAAAAAAAAAAACAGCTTTACTTTTTACCTGACTGTGATTCATTTGACCTTTTCAGGTATAATTTTTCTGCACCAGTTCCACATTTCATTTTGAAATAATAAGCCTGAAATAAACTTTCACATAATCATCACTTCTCTCTCTGCCTCTGCATGTTGATTGGTGAAATTCAGGATCTATTTGAAGAAGCCAAGTTTTTCACATTTACCAGAAAAAACAGATACAACTGCTGTAAGGGCAAAACTAAAAACCTTGCTATAAGCAGTACTGTTTGTCCTCCTGCTTAGTTTTTTTTCTCTCTCACTGAGCTCAGAAAGGAAGAGTAATCAGTCAGCGCAGGTCTTCAGGGAGCAGAACCTGCTGAACCTGCTGACTTTCCCCACACTGCAGGTGTTAAATACGTTATTTCAGCACACTGGACAACACGTTTTGTTTTTCTTCCTGTTAAAATCTGCAACCTCGAATGTAAAGAGATGTCCTGTGCTGTATTCCGACACAGAGAAGTCTAAAAAAAATCATCTCCATAGAGTTGAACAAACATTTCTGCTTTCCTTTATTTACTTCTTCTGCAGTCAGTGGAACGTCACACACTTCAAAACCCATCATATCGCTGATACATACATTTAATCATTTAAAAATGATTAACAAATAAATTAAATGAAATAAAAAAGGAAAAAGTGCAGGCGAACATATTTAGATACGAATTTGATCACTGAAAATAATTTAAACAGAAGATAAAAAAGTGAGAAAATAAAAATGATTTTAACTCTTAAACAATTTTTAAAAAATGTGTTAGCAGTAAACAGTAATTTATTGTAGAAATAATAAATTGTATGAATAATAAATAATAATTGAAAAAAATACATTCTGAAATGTCCTAATTGACACAATAAGTTAATCATTTAAAAATGGATTAAACAGAAAAAAAAATTAAAGCATTTTTTATTTTTTTAAGTAAATTTATGTATATCAGGGTCCATGTACAAAATACGATCATCTCAAACAAGGAGAAGAGACGCTTTGTACCAGATTTAGCTACTAGCTAACTTCCATCTGCAAAAATATTTAAATATTTTGGTAGAAAAATGTAAAAATAAATTAGTAAATGTGCCAATTGACAGATAACTGGACAAAGTAATAGATACATACTACATATGATTATTATTTATTTATTTTTTGTCTTTTTTGCTTCATTCTGTATCCATATTGCTGACAGTTTTTTCTCAAACCTAAATATTGTGACACATTCATTATGAATCCAGTGTGATATTATTAACGATAATTCATGTGTGCGCTGTTTCAGATCCGTGTTTTGAGTTCAGCCTGCAGTCGGTCCTGGGCATCGCCTTCGGAGGTTTCCTCATCGGCGTCCTGCTCATTGGCGCTCTCTGGTTCATCAAAATCCGCACAGGTGAGCAGAACACATCCGTCCCGCACACTGCAGCACGCCGTACGCTTTGCTATTGATTATTAGAGAAAGGCGATGAGACGAGTGTGTGAGCGGGAACATCTCTGCTCCTTTAGCTTATGAGGGAAGAGACCTAAAGGGCGGCGAGGGCGACCTTAACAAGCCTCGAGATGATTTGCCGCTAGAAATAAGATGAAACAGTTAAGTAACAGCAACACTTTTCATGGGAATTCACCTGCTTGTGAGGAAATGGAGATGGACGAGGACATTAGAGACGTGTACGTGTGATGTGTGACGTGTAACTCACGTGTGGTGTGTTTGGGTGTTTCAGGTTACCCCGTCGCTCTGGGTTTCGGCTCCACAGGGACCTTCTTCTCAGGTACAAACACAATTCTGCATTCTGATTGGTCAGATTCGTTTCCTCTAACAGCAGCTCTGGCAGTAGTGCAGCTGCAAACCAAAGGCTATATTAATGCTCTCATTATCGTTGCTATAGTAACAGCTAACACACTAAAGCCAGCAATGATACAGTGAAGTTTATTTAACGTTTATGGAAGGAGTCTCCAGTGTCAGCGCTTTGTAATAGGACAAACTGTGTTTTTGTTGTTGTTTTTGTCTTTTTGTGTTTATAGCTGCAGTCATAAAGTAAGAACAGGAAATATCTTGTTTTGCAAACATTAAATGTAACTATAAATGGATAAAAAAGTAGTGTTCTTTAATGAATAGAAAATTGTGTGTTATAAGAAAATAATCAACTTCTCTCTCTATTTTTCTCTCTCTCACTTTCCTTTCTGTCTCTCTCTCTCTTAATCTCTGTCTTGCTGTACCTATCTCTTCGTCTCTTTTTGTCTCTCTGTCACTCAACTCTCTCTTCCTCACTATCTTCCTCTCTCTCTCTCTCTCTCTCTCTGTCACTCTAAACTCTCTTCCTCACTATCTGTCTGTATCTTACTGTCTCTTTCTCTTTCTCTCCACCTCTCGCTGTCTGCCTCCATCTTTTCTCTCTCTCTCTCTCTCTCTCTCTCTCTCTCTCACTCTGTCTCTTTGTGTCTCTCTTCTTTTTCTGTTTCACTGTGTCTCTCACTTTCCTTCTCTGTCTCTCTCTCTGTCTTGCTGTATCTGTCTTTTTGTCTCTTTGTGTCTCACTCTGTCTCCTTCTCTCTCTGTCTGTCACTATTAACTCTCTCTCTTCCTCACTATATTCCTCTCTCTCTCACTCTCTCTCTCTCTCTCAGGATGTCCATGCAGTCTGACTAAGCATCATGCGGTGTCCACTAACCCGTCTCCCTCTGAGAACAGCAGTGCCAACGGCAGCATGAGCAGCACCCAGAGCACACCGACCAGCAGCATGGCATGAGCATGCTCAGAGAGGGACACACACACACACACACACACACACACACACACTCATAGACGAACAGGGCGGGGCTTTTTTCGTCTGAACCGGGACCTTTTGTAAACTCCGCCTCTGGAGCCACCCAGCATCAGGAAATCAGCGGGACAAAAAACCTTGCCTTGGTCCGAGACAGGAAAAACACAGCATATCCCCCAAGAACTAACAGGAAATTCACAGCATTCCTCTCAACAGATCGGCGGCACAATAAGACTCAAGGAGAAAAACACAGATCAAACCGCTGCGACCTGCATCACCCCCCTTAATTAGTATAGAAAAAAGAAAAAGAAAGAGAACCGGTCGCAGTTCATTTCATGCCAGCAAAGAGCCGTCAGTTTCATGGTTTTTTCCACTACATAAAAAAAGTCGTGCCTCTCCAGCATCTGAGGACAAGTTTGGGAAAAGGCTACCTCTTCATTTATTTAGAGTACAGAAGTAAAAAAGTTGCTCCAGTTAGTGTTGTGTCGTTTCTGATGAATCATATTTTCTCTGCAGGAATAAAGTCACTGTTTTGTACATTACTGTAAATGATGAGTGTGTCGGAAAAGTCAGAGTCCTCCACCAAGATTCTGTTTATTAGAAAATATTTTACTTATATTAACCAGAAATGTTTGTAAGTTTGTACACCCCCTGCACATTGGTTCATTTATATTTGTATTATTTTACAATTAATTTGCTTTTCTATATTTGAAATCTGAAAGTATTCCTGATGAAGTTTTCCTCGTTAGCTTAACATTCCCAAAATATTTCCTCACTGCTTCTAGTAAAACTCGACACAAACGTTCTGCCACTTCGTTCAGAGAAACAATTTAATTTTAAGTAGAAAAAAAATAATAAATGCATATTAATTCGTAAATAAATTTATACAAATCTTTGACAATAAGAAATATTTTTGTCTTTTTAATTTTTTTAAAATATATATTAAAAAAATATTTTGAAACAATTTTTAAAATAAAACTTTAAGACAATTTTTATCTCTATTCTTTCTCTTTTTGTAATTTCTTTTTTATTATTTTTTTACTTTCTCCTTTTCTCTCTTTTTTGTTTTCCTTGTAACGTCATTTCTGGTGTATTAATGCTATAGATCATGGTTTTCTAACAAAAAACAAGATAATATTATCGCATATGATACGTTTCACTGTTTAGGAAACTGAAATCTGCGACACACAAAAAAACACTTAATTTTTAATCGTGATCTTAACTTTAGTCTTTAATAACGTGAATTTTGGATATACTGTATCTTTAGATCTTGGTAGCGGACTCAGACTTTCATAGCCTTTTTCTTTTTTATTTAAAATTTTCCGAACCAACAAATAAATACCAAATAATTTGCCGGTTTATTTTCTACAAAATTTGTAGCTAACATACATAATAAACTGGCAGGTGACTATAAGAGCTAACTCAGTATTTTGTACTAAATATATTATTTGTATGTTTATCTTCCTGTTATAGTGTTACAGAAACGATTCTGGTTAAAAGTAAAAGTTGTGTGTCTACAGTGAGTCTTTGTGACAGAGGTGTGTGTTAGTGATCAGACCGCATCACTGAACCCTTTATAAACTGTGTAGAAATGTTAAATGTCTCTTTCTGTTTTGTGGTGCCTTTTTTTTAGTGACCTCGTAATTAATTCTTATTATTTTTTAAATATAACAGCAATAACCCTCATGTATTCAGTAAGGAATCAGAAATGTGTGTGTTTCAGCTCAAGGACACGTCACGGAGGGGTGTGAGAACCAAAAACTGATTTTATTTCATGAAAAAAGCAAACAAACAAACAAAACATCAATTTATTTAAAAGTCATTTAAAGCCAATTGAGCCAGTTTTTTTAAAGGTGATAAATCATGACTATCCTGTTCACGTCACCTTATCGACATTTTATACGCTTTATTTTTTATAATAAAACAAATTCTTATAAAATTCTACTACATTTATTCTACAACATTTTGTAAATGATTAAATATAAATTTGTTGTTTTTGCGACTCAGATCTCTGTGTGTGAAAGTGAAAGAAATTAAATCACTCGATTCAAAACCTCGATCCTTACATCATGTAGCTTATTATTATTATAATTTTTTTATATCATCATTTTTTAAAATAAAAAAAACAATTTCATGTGAATTTTTGATGCGATAAAGATAAAACTTTCTGTGAAGGCCAGCTATAAACATATAAATTCATAACATAAATACATTTATAAGTGATTATACATATTGTAATTTTAAAAAAAATGTTTATTACACATTAAGTGACAATAAAACACTCCGTGCCATGCTTTTATAGGAAAATAATCAACAACAGGGTGGTGTGTTGAAGTTTTTTATTCCTCTTATACTACAGAAATTAGACTTTTTTTTTGACTAGAATTGTTTTGTACTTTTTTTTTATCCATTTAATGTTCTGTTATTTTTCATGTGTTTTAAAGCAGCTGTTTTGAAAGTTACAGCTTCACCTCTAACTGTTACACAGCTACTGATAATGAAGACTCCTTCCAGAAACGTTGAATAAATGTCTCCTCAACGTCAGCGATTTTTAGAATCCGTCTAAGCGGATCGTCCGCTGTACAAGACCCCGTAAAGGAGCTGTTACTATAGAAACGGTAGCTGCACTAGTGTCAGAGCTGCTGTTAGGGGAAATTAATCAACACCTTCTGCATTCAACACTTAGTGCATTTGCTATATTACTTTCCACACAAGCAATAAACATATAATAACAGATAGAAATATTGAAACTGTAGTACGCCTTACGTAACAATTCGTAATGTACAATAAATAAACACTTTATAAAGTGTAAGGTGTTTTCATAAATAATTATAAGGGTGTATAATACTTTATGAATGCTTTATAATGTTATATTCATGTCCTTCAGAGAAAATGTTGCAAAATTTTTCTTTGTTTCTTTTCACAGGTGTGTGTGTGTGTGTGTGTGTGTGTGTGTGTGTGTGTGTGTGTATGAGACACTGATAGAGTGTGATAAAGAGGGTGTTATAGACACTTAAAGGAACAATTCAGTGAAAAATCTTACACAACGTCTGCTTTACACCGAAGGTTAATCTTTCAACCTCTAATGGAAGTCTGTTCCACATAATGTTTTTTTTCTGTAAACAACCAAAAATCATCATCTACTTGCTTTAGACTTAATTGTTAAGCTCTGTAATATTTGTTTTTTTAATAGCAGGGATAATGGTTAACTACGTTCAGGGTAAAAAACAAACAAAACAAAACAGTAGTTAAAATGTCTCGGCTGATGGATTACGTTTGCTGTGAGAGGAAACTGGGTAGGAGATTGTGTGATTTTTCACTATAATGATCCTTAAAGTATAAAAAAGCCACTTTGAGCCTTCGTGCAATACTATTGACTGAACTTTTAATTTGTCTGGATGTTAATTAGCTTTGTTTTTTTATATTGACTCAAATTTTATATTGTATTTTATATTCTCTTCTTCCTTTCGAGTCGGCGTAAAATCACAAGTGTTAGCTATAAATCAGCTGAGTTTTAGGAAACACTCGTGATTTCACCGCACAGACTCGCACCGAATGTTACGCTTTAATCAGTGTTTTTGGATTTCTTTATTCTCATAAAGCATCTGATTCAAATTAAAACAAACCCAAAAGGAGTCTGCGTGGTCATTTCAGCGTGTCCTGTGAAATGTCACTATGAAATAGAGAAAAAAAATATTGTGATTATTTAAAAGATTATTTTAAATTTGTGATTTGGCTTGAATTATGAGTGAGTCGTATTTATTGAATCGTTTGACTGATATGAATCATTTAATTAATGATTCATTTGCATAAACGCCAGTAACACGGAGGCTGTGTTCGAAACAGAAGGTTTCTGCCTTGTTGCCTCGCTGCTGTAATACACA
>JAOTRR010000032.1:1485073-1496554 GCA_028570945.1 Gogo arcuatus
CATCAAAAATCAGGTCGATGCATTACCATATTCTCTTAAGTATGGAGCTCCGCTAAAAATAAATAATTGTACAAAAAAAGATAAACCTTTGTTTGTCTAATAAAGGTAAAAAACAGCATAAAGCAAGAAGCAGAAAATAGAGAATAAAAATGTAAAATTCTAAAAACAATTATAAAAATAAAATGCACTTTTATTTGTCAAAGAAATTATATAAACAGCATAAGGAAAGAAACAGACAATAGAGAAATTGAAAAAAAAAACAATAAAATTGTTATAACTACAAGAAATTACGTAAAGCAGGGAAATGTGGTTCAGAAAAATAAGATTAAAAAAACTAACAATTGCTCAGAAAAAAAAGTCTAACAAAAGTCAACAAGTACAAAACCAGAGGAAAGCTATAGAGGTAAACATGTCTTTTCAAAAATTGCCAACTGAAGATGTTTGGGAGTTCCACAGTCTCACAACTTCTTTCATGTTTTGTTCTTGGAAACAAATGGATCAATACCGCACCGTCTACTTCGGTCAATTGTTAATTAAACCATGCTATTTGTTATAATAAATAAATAAATAAAGCGAGTCAATGCTGAATACAGTTATATTTCACACTGGGCTTCGGGCTGCTGATTAATAAAAGCGACCAACAGAAATAAATCACTTCATAACTGAGAATGAATATTTATCAACTGTTTAGTGCGAGTGTTCACGTTTTGTATGGACAAATGTGAAACTGGTCTTGCCCTGAACATGTTAACTAGCACTGATCGTGAAGAATCCTGAAAAATACAACAACAAAAAAAACAAAAACAAGTTGTAAAATAAAGACTGAATAAATCTGAATAAATTCCCAGTGTAGTGATTTAACGTGCACGTGAAAACCTTTCAGCTCCATCCTGATACACTGCTTTATTTAGCATAATTAGCATGTATTAAGCACCATTATAGCATTATCATTGCTTGTGTATTCAGCTATGCCTACAAACAGCCTAATAAATACTAAATAAATTATAAATTTATGGTCCAGCTTGAGTTACAGCTGCGTGCAAAATGATGCATTATCCAATGCTCTGGCAATTAGCTCATTATGAAAAGCTGACATGATCACTGCATGGGATTCACTAGCAAAAAAACAAAACAAAATACTGCTAGATTTCTCATGGATTTTTTTCCACGTTACACATCACAGGTGTTTCACGCAAGCAAGTTGATTACACATGAATTTATACCAACTACTGAACACCTCCATATTTATCAGATTAATCATGATTAGCATCTTTAGTCGAGATCCTGCAGCTTAATGAAAGCAGAAGGTCGCAGCTGGTGTTGGAAAGATGCCTGGTATCTACAGCAGGCTCGCAATCAATCTGTTTTCTCTGCAATATATCGTACTTTATCATTTACACTTATTTTAAAAGGTGCAAAGACTGAAGACGGACCGTATGGTGATTCCAGGCTGGAACAATGAACAGGTTTTTTCCATAATTTATGAAACAGATGTGGCCTAATATTTAGCAAATAAATGCAGATAGAATGTGGGCAAATACATTTGGCAGCACTGAATTTCTAGCTACATATTTCTTGCGTAAATGCCTGTGATAAAATTTAATTTAATTGCATTAAATTGGCTAGCTAGATTTCTCTGCAAACACTAAATAGACATATTAGCAGTTCTGAGCCTGATGTTAGCAAGCTGTCTGCCTCAAACTACAGCAAATTACAGAACCATATTTTCTTACTAATCTATAACTAATTCTCAAATCTGATTGGTCTGCTGCAAATGGTTCCTATAGTAACAGCTCATTCACAGGGACTTTTACAGCAGACGTTCTACATAAACAGGTTAAAAAACGTTTGTCATCCTTGAACTGGTGAAGTTTTCTGTAAGTAGTTGTTCATGTAACATTTCTGGAAGGAGGCTCCAGTGTCAGCGCTTTGTAATGGTCAGAGGTAAAGCTGTAACTTCAAGTTTTCCAACATCTTCAGGACAGAGGAGTTTACGCTTTTGCAGTTTCTCAAAAGCAACATGACAAGCTTAAATCTTATAAATTTCTAGTTTCTATGTTTACAAACTTGTCAGCAATTTGTTCAAAATTGAGGTGCAAATGACAGATTAAATGCCTAAATAAAGTTTTGCAAAATGTCCCAAGAAATTATACATGAAACTTATTAAATTTTCTAGCATTTATTGAATTCACAAAACTAGTACAGTACATGTAAAAGACTTTCTGTTCACAGATATACACAGATCAGCCGTAATATTAAAACCATCTGCCGAATATTGTTTAGGTCTCTTTGTGCTGCCAAAACGGCTCTGACCCGTTGAGGTACGGACTCTATAAACCCTCTGAAGGTGCGCTGTGGTATCTGGCACCAAGTCGTTTGCAGAAGATCCTTTAAGTCCTGTAAATTGTGAGGTGGAGCCTCCATGGATCAGACTTGTTTGTCCAGCACATCCCACAGATTATCCTGCTGAAAGAGGCCACTGCCATTAGTACATGTACTTGGTCTGCAACAATGTTTAGGTAGGTGGTACGTGTCAAAGTAACATCGACATGAATATCAGGACCCAAGGTTTCCCAGCAGAACATGTGTTCAAAAAGGCGTGTTCTGACGCCTTTGTATCAGAGCCAGCATTCACTTTTTCAGTAATTTGTGCTACAGTAGCTCTTCTGTTGGATCGGACCAGATGGACTAGCCTTCGCTCCCAATATGCATCAATGAGCCTTGGGCGCCCATGACCCTGTCACCGGTTCACTGGTTGTCCTTCCTTGGACCATATTTGGTAGGAACTAACCACTGTATACCAGGAACACCCCACAAGACCTGCTGTTTTGCTCTGATGCTCTGACCCAGTTGTCTATCCATCACAATTTATCTCTTATCAAAGTCATTTTGTTGCTTGCCCATTTTTCCTGCTTCCAACATACCAAGTTCGAGAACTGACTGTTCACTTACTTGCTGCTGAATATATCACACCCCTTGACAGGTGCCACTGTAATGAGATGAGATAATGATACTCACTTCACCTGGTTTTAGTATTACGGCTGATCAGTGTATTTGACTCCAAAAACTGACTCCACTGTTTGTAGTCTGGGGTTTGACTTATTGAGCCACAATTTCCCAATTTTTCCATCATATATAATCTCCAGTGTTGCGAGGAGAAATGGCAATTGAAAAGCTAAATTATTTAGTGTGCATTTTGTGGATAAAAAAATTCTTCCAGTGTGGCTTCACTCATCTTTTGTTCTCTCCAAATTGGCAGCGTTTCACTTATTTGCCTCTCTGTCTCGCTCAGCTTTCTGCTTTTCTTGGCTCAGGGACAAATATTATGTACGCAGGAGAACATGATGTTCAGTGCTCTTTATTGAGTACTATTGCTAAACCATGTTGTGGTGCATTAGTATGGAGGGATTTTTATGGAATAATTTGCAAATAAATGGCACAGGTTCCAGTAAAATAAAAGAATATTCACAAATAAGTAAATCAAGTTTTTTTCTTTTGCATATAAATACTTTTCACAACAACAAAAATCTGACTAGCTTCAGTAAAGACCTGCATATTGTGCTCGTGTAAACTGTGATTTCGGCTGTGATTGTTCGGAATAATGTGGGTGTTATGGAAAATTTGGCAATGCCAGCCGTTGTGCCAACTTACTGACAAATTATACAACAAAAACACCTCCATACACTAAAACAGATGTAAAAAATACAAAAAACAAAGCTGCTCTAGTCCTTTCCCTGGCTTATTTTGCTATTTTTAATATATTTTACATGTATTTTATGTTACAAAACATACTATTTGGTTACTCAACAGCTTATGAAACCTCGAGCACCACTTCTCCAGTGCCCGTGTCATGTTTTGCAAGCAGGCACCTTGTTTGTGATTTTATGCATAACGCATTTGCTAGGCGACACCACAAGGTTAAACGAGAAAAGTCATTGGCCAAACGGCTTGTGAAAGCGGTACATCTGCTCTTGGCAAGGAGACGGGTGATACTGCATGCATTTGTTTATCAGCCACCTTTATCTTTCTTTTTTCCCCTTGCATCAAGAGCGCTCTCCACATAGCAGGCACATCCATCATCAGCTCATCGGGACAGAGGAACGACAATGGAGACCTGTTTAACCCTTTCATGGAGAAATTATTCTAAAGAATGAAAACATATTCTTTAGATTTTTTTATTTAAATGTATTACTTAACATTGCATATTATATGAATTTTGCCTTTTTCTAAGTATTTAAATATCACTTGTATTAAAAAGTAAATGGATGTGCAGGAGTAGAATGATCAAAAAGGATCAAGCAAGAAAAATAAAATAAAATAATTTGAAAAATTCCCATGTGTTTAGAAACAAAAATGTTGACTGAAATGATAGAAAATATCATATTTGAACAAGAGCAATATTCTGGACAAAACACCACCAACAACATACAATAGTTAAAAAAAACTTATGGCACTCAGTGGAGTTGGGAACAATTTCTTTTTATTTAATTTTGAAGTAATTAAAGATATACCAGAGACATGCTGCACTGACACTGACAGTGTCGAGAGAGCAAGAGAAATCAGGATAATTCTTTATATTAAATTACTCTAATCTGTGATTTGGAGGTGATTTAATCTTATATTTTCCCCAAAACAGCCTTAAATTGACTGTCTATGCTATGCACGAAGGGGTTGGATCACGTCCCTGTGTTTCTATCCCACAGGAGGTGAAACCTAAACTCTGTTTGTGTACTGATGTGGATAAAACCATCCACGCCGTGGAAACATGGGCACACTGGTAACAACCTCCGACTGCCGAGTTCGTTTAAACGCATCCAAGAATGAAGAAATGAGCATTCCTGTGTGTATATATTACTGCACACACTCCCAGCTGGCACTGCATTCAAGCTGCATTTCTGTATCTACCTGCTATAAGCAGGGGTCGGCGGATCACTGCAGTTTACATGCGTGTGCGGATACGAGGATTTTGTTTTAAAATTCATTCTACCCAGAGACTGAAAAGCTAAAAACTAGATTTTTGGAAATACTGTGATTATTGTGTGGGATGTTAAAATCTCACAATTATATTGAAATGTCAGTTGACAAGTGTCACTATTGAATTTATTTATTTAATATTCGACATGCTTATTAGAAGCTCGTACGTGCCAGATGGTGATGGTGAACTAGTAAATACAACTTCACTCTGTTTACATTCTTGGTGGACAACAAACCCACAAATCGGAAAAAAAAACCACGTACAAATGTTCGTGCTTGTTGTTGTTATACCAGAACACGAACTGAAATGCATCAGATACATGCACTGTCCACATTTCACCTAAACTGGACAGACGTCCTGCTCTTTTTCTGATCTTCAGCTTTCCAGGTGAGTCTGTACTGTTCTGAGATGCTTTTCTGCTCACCATGGCTGTAAAGAGTGGTTATTTGCATTCCTGTCAGTTCGAACCAGTCTGGCTTCTCCACTGACAAACTGTTTCCACCCGCAGAACAGCTGCTCACCTGATGTTTTTTCTGTTTTGTTTTTTGTGCCATTCGGTGTAAACTCTAGAGACTGTTGCGTCTGAAATACTCAAAATGCTCGTCTGACACAACAACCATGCAACAGTCAAAGTTCACATTTTTCTCCCCATTGTGATGTTTGATGAGATCATTAACTGAAGCACTTGATTGCATTTAACCCTAACCCTAGATTTCATGCAATTCACTGCTGCCACATAATTAGCTGTTTGGAGAAATGCATGGATGTGATGATGTACAGTTTCTCATAATAAAATCAACAGTGAGTGTATATATTGTATATATTTCCACATTCACACTCTTCCTAATTATTTAGAAATTCAAACACTTAGAAGAGCATCTCTATAACTGTAAAGTTGACTGATTTTCACTGCTGGACAGATAAAAAGTTAACATTATATGTTGGAATAGTTGGAAAGCCCTGTCCCTTTCCAGCTATGTGGCCTGACGTAAATTAGACACCCTGGCTGACTCAGACACTTCATGGTCCAGAAGTAAAAAGGAAAAAAATTCTCGTAGCTCTCAGGTGTAATTTTGTGCTTGTTAGTGGTGTAAATTGTCTGCTGAGGCCTCGGGGGATTTCTGTAGGAAACAGGTGTTTGCTTAACCCCAGACACCAAATTGGCTTTGAAGAGAGAAAAATTTACTGCACTGAAGAGGACATCTTTTTAGAGAAAGAGAGAGGGGGGGGGGGCAGATGGGGACAGGCTATTTGATTTGACAGGCAAGTCGCTTAAGCAAATGTCCTCATCAAATGAGGCCGGGTTGGCGCCAGTGTCTCAGCTGTGTGCTGCTCTCCTGCTTCTCGCTGCATGAAAATAGATTTAAATATGATTTGTCCTGTATGGGGAGAAGTGGTTGGGGTTTGGGGGTGTTATAATCACCCACACATCATGAATATGCTAATCGCTTGGACTCTACTCACTGATGTGTTAATGGATTAAGCTCTATTACTGGATTAATGCTCACTCAAGCTCTTCTGAGGCTGTATACAGGATACAGTATATAAAGAGTATAATTGTCTCTTTCAAGACTAGTTCCTTGGTCTGACTGTCTCTTTTGCAACGTGTTGTTTTTTTGTTGACTTGTAGTTTTGTGTTGTAGTCCATGTTGCCAAATCTTTTCAATGGACATTGGCAAACTTTTGCTCAGAAATGTTGCTAAAAGTCATCAGATGACACCATTTGCAGGTTCACTGAATCATGATATTTGCATAACAAAACATCCATCATCTATTCTGCTTGTCTTTCAGGGTCACAGAGAAAGCTGGAGCCAATCCCAGCTGACTTCGGGTGAGAGGCGGGGTTCACCCTGGGCAGGCTGCCAACCATTCACACCTATGGGCAGTTTAGAGTAGCCAGTTGACCTAATCTTCATATCTTTAGGAGGAAACCCACGCAGGCATGGGGAGAACATGCAAACCACACAGAAAGGCCCCAGTTGGCCGCGAGGTTCGAACCCAGAACTTTCTGGATGTGAGGTGACAATGATAACCACTGCACCACTGTGCTGCCCCATAACAACCAAAACATGTTATATGTATAAAGAAGGAAGATTTGACGAGAACTCAAATTCTTCAACCTGACTGGTCCTGATGTATCAGCTTGGGCATGACTTGAGTGTAACAACTAATCACAGGCTTGGTCTCGTAGCATGTTTGTCTGCAGAGTTCACCCACCTGCCATGCACCTGACACAGCAAGCAAAGCTGAAATCCGTTTTCTCCATCAATGTGATCGTGGAATCTCGCTGAAAGTTGTCTCCACATGAAGTATGCTGAGGCCTTAAGATTGCAACAAGGTACAATATTCACACCCACATTTCAAAGTTATTTAACAGTCACATGACCCTGGCAGGCCAATGCAAATGCTTCCTCGGCAGTGCTACTTTCATTTTCATTCTTATTGTGAACCATGACCCCTTTCCGGCTCGCTCCTATCATTCTCACTGCATGCCTCGCTATTCTTTATATAGCTGCTTCCATGATGTGACCCACTTTTAGACACACCACACATTTCACATTTGAATCTACAGATACTGTGGGGTTCCATCTTTTGCACCCTATGACATTCATTCATTCTTTCCTTAAGACTTTTTAGATTACTCTCCTCTTCTTGGTTTGGAGGTTTTTGAGCACTTTTGGACATTGTAAGGAGGGCAGGCCTAATAAATTAGGTCATGAGACATTCATTGGCTGATTCAGTGATGCCTTGTTGAAGGTCTGGTTTGATTTAACCATAACATATCTATGGAATTAATTTCACAATGTATCTGTGTTATACATACAAATCATCACTACTTACAGTATTTCCTGTATTTCCTGCAAATGATCGACATTATACATATTTCACAATCTGTGTTTCTAGATTTCAGTGGTATTTCCCACTGGTGTTTTAGTCAGGAGAGGATCTTGGTTTCTCGGTAAACCGATATGTACCTCCACCACAGGATCGCAACATGACTGATCCTGACTCCATTATCCATCACACATAGCTGCTATCATATTCACGCTCACCTGATTACTAATCACACACACTCTTATAAATAACCCAGACTCACATATACACACTGCGAGTTCTATAAGTTTACTCACGATGATACCCAGCCTTTGTATTTTGTGCACACGCTATTTTATTTATGCGAATATGGTTTCATTGAATTAAATACGCATACATTGGCATTCTTAATAAAACCAAATATGTAGCCTTTGGATGGTGATTCTCTCCAGAGGAAGACTTTGACAGAACAGTTAAGTGGAATATCATTTCTTTATTGTTTAACAATAAACATACGTCCAAAAATATGAACATTTTGAGAAATTCCTCTGCAGTATTTTACTTGATATGGTTAGAAATGAAGATATAAAATTTTCATAAATGCAGGTCATCTAGAAACTTGAATAAATTAATAAAATATATATACAGTGCATATAGATTGTGCCAAGTGGGTGGACCTGTGCTTCATCTATTTTCAGATAACAAAGTGCTCATGAGTGCACAATACAGAGATACATGTTCTTTATTACTACAATTTAAAAGAAAATGTTATGTAGGCAATTGATCTAAAAACCTGTAAAAATTATTGATGCGGCCAGACCTCTTATTACTCACCTTAACTCACCTCATCAGCTCATTTACCATTTTACAGAAACCAGCATACCTCAAGACCTGGAAAAGGGAACATATCTAATAAACAGCCACCATAAAAGTGCTCATATTTCATTCATATGGTAAGAATAAGATGTCTGGTTAAAATGGCTTATCGGTAGGAAAACAAAACTCTTTATGTGAATTCATTTTCATTTTATAAACTGCTCCTCACTTAAACAGGTGTGAAGACCTTTCAGTTGTGTTTGGAGATTTATTACTGGTCTTAAGAGCATTTTGGGTGTGAAGTGCCTCGGGCAGTTGAGTATATGCAGATGATTTGCTGCTTTATGATGGGCAATGGCCAATTTGTACATCTAGCACTTAAACCGTTGATTAAAATCTGAAGAGAATGGATTGTGTGGGACACAAATTAAATTCTGATTGTCATGCTGTATTTTTTTCTAGACTTTCATGGAACTAATGTTTAAATGAACACTGTCAAATTTAACAGAAGTCACTTTCCATTTGTCCAGGTTTTTTTTTACAACATTGAATGAGGCATTTTAACGTCTTCCCTTGACATTCAGCAGTGACATCATTCTCTGAATTATTCAACAGGATGAGTGTTTGATAGCAACCAATTGTTCTTTTCTTTTTTGCTTTCTAGAAGTCCTCTTGTTCTCAGTATGCAAATCGAAGCAGATCGTGACCTTCCGTATCGCATCCATGCTGAGCTCCTGCATCAGTGATGATAAAATGAAAACCACAACCAGGAACCAGGTCAGTATTCCGCAGGAAAACCCGACACATTCAGGCATTTTAACCACCACTCCAACTCCGAAACATACAGTTCAAGTCCAGTCTGCTGTTTTTTCTCCCTCCTCTTCTGTCTGATTCTCTAACAGGTCTGTCAAATACGATGAGTTCCTCGTCACGGAGCCCTAAAAGTAGCCGCCATTACTAGACGGTGGTAAATTGATCTGACAGCGCGATCACACCGGCACACGCCGCACAGCTGCAAGGTTTAATCAAGATTTATCAGAGCAATTGCACCTCAAATGCTCTGTCACTCAACAGCTGTGTGTGTGTGTGTGTGTGTGTGTGTGTGAGTGTGAGAGAGGGAAATCGGCCAAGTACAGGCATATATGTATGTATATGTGTGTGTGTGTGTGTGTGTGTGTGTGTATGAGAAGCATTCCAAGTCCAGGTTAGCTGAATTACTAGCTGTCATTTAGGGGATGGGTGTGTAGTAAATCGCTATCCATGCAGTTGTGATAAGCTGACATGTCAATGTATATCACAGCTTATGAAAAAAAAAAGTTATGACTTTTCTGTCAAATAAATATCCGGTCATTTTGCTGCACTGGTGCCTTCCTAGGATTAAATGAAAATGTTTAAAGATGTCAAGATTTTGGCCCTTAAGAGTTTTTAATACACTTTTTGAGCCGACTTTTGTGCTTGTATACAAGATAATAAGCTTTAAAATGAGTTCAGTGGAAAATAAACTTCATCCATTAAAATAATCAATGATTCTGGTGTTTGCATTTTTTTGCACTAGAACAAATGTAGCAGCTAAGTGATGAAAGTTACAAAATAATCAACAACAGGGTTGTGTGCTGAAGCAGAGCACGTCCCGAAGTGTTTTATTCCTCTTATACAACAGCAATTTTCCAACAATTTTAATTTATTTATTAACTAACAAAAGATATATCATACTATTCATCTGTTTATAGTTATATATAATGTTGTGGAACATCCATGTAACAAGTTCTCCATTACGTTATAGCAGCTATAAATATTCATTCCCTCACCAACCTCTCTTTTTTTCTCTCTCTTGAAATTAATGACCAAAGCTTGTCACATTAACAAAAAACAAACAAGCAAACTAACAAACAAAAAAAACGCCAAGCATAAACTCCTCTGTCCTGAAGATGTCTAAAGACGTATATTTACAACTTTAACTCTGATTGTTACAAAGCGCTGACACTGGAGACTCCTTCCACAAATACTTACAGGAAACTTCACGATGTCTATGATTACACACATTTTTAATCCGTTTATGTGACGCATCCTTCGTACACGTCCTTGTGAACGAGCCGTTACTATAGAAACGATAACGTATTAGAATGAGTGCATTAATATAAACCTGTGACTTGGAGCTGCACTACTGTCAGAGCTGCCGTTCTGGACAATTAATCAACACCTTCTGAGCAATTAGAATAGAAGATTCAACAGCCCTATGCTATAATACCAATGACACAAGTGATATTTAGTGGCGAGATCAGGGCGGTTCACTAATGGAAGTTTCCGGTCAGTTCTCACTAGGTATAAATACACATCTTAATACAGTCTGAAACAAAAGTGGCAGAACCCTGTAGAAGCATATGTTATCTCTCGGCTGGCAGAAATGCGAGGGCAGCAGGTAGCACCGGGCAGAGTGGACACCCTCTCTGAGTAATTACATCTCCCTCATCATGGTTCCAGGCCAGCGCGGAAGATTCACGCTAATTACATTAAAGCAGAAGAGGATTTGCCTGAGCGAGTGAACGATCGGGGGGCAGGCCGAACCTGGCAGACTCCCGTCACCAATAACCCACCACAGAGCTCGCTTTTGTTCATGAGATTGAGTTGTCTGGCTGCCATTAGTCATGTTTAAAAAACACTGGTCTCTATTTTCTCCACAACACACCCATCTGCTTGGTATACAAAATGGCATTCTCTGAGATAGTGTGATGGAAAATAAACAGAAAATTGCATGCAAACAGGAAAGATTCAGGTGAATTTTGTTGTTATAATATAGATATTTAGGCAGTGCCTAAATCAAAGTTCCTGATGAGTGTATGAGCAAAATATTTGCAAGGGCACAAAATCAACCTGAA
>JAOTRR010000032.1:1652476-1664924 GCA_028570945.1 Gogo arcuatus
TAACAGGAGCTAACTTGTTTCATGGACATTCGACAACAGTAATTGTAACTATAAATGGATAAAAACTGTATAGGCAGTATGATAAAAATTATATGTGGTATAAGAAGAATAAAACACTTTGGTGGATGTACTGTTATAGGAAAATAATTGACTTCAGGTCTGTAACCGTGACTCTGCTTCATCACACCACTACGCTGTTGATTATTTTACTTTAACAGCACAACACAGAGTGTTTATTTCCTTGGATAACAAATGATACATTATGCTCAAATATGTACGATGGTAATCATTTGCAAAGTTGTAGGTCTTTGCTTAAAACAATTGCTGTAAAAAGATACACACGTGCATGCTAATGCTGGGGTGGGGTTAGCACTGATACCTTGTCTTACGAGGCCATTGGTATGAATTTGAATGAAATCCAACCACTTCAGTGCAAAAGGAAACAGTAGCTTCTTTATCTGTTACATATAGCGACCAGTAGCTAGGAGTCCAGGATTCTATCATGTCATTGACATAACTTGCTAAATGGCTAATATATTGGAAATTAGAGGCTTAGATCATGGCTCAGGAGTGAGACAGTGTGTTAGTTGTGACCTCCTTAGAGCATGGTGTGAAATTGGTGAAAATCTGACGATATTTTTCACCCACAAAACACAAAGGCTAACCCCTTATCTTTTTTGAGCCAAAAAATCTGATATTCTCAGGTGACGAACTAGCTAGATTAACTATTCTTCTTTCTTCGTACAGTTTTTGTGTCTTCTTTTATGACACAGTATCTACATAGGCTGTCCCAAGCAGCATATTCTTAACAATCCTGACTCATTAGAATTGCTTAGCATTTAGGATACAGCCTTTAAGCCTTAATAGCCACAGATTGCTAAGCATTGCTAAGCATGAGGTGACTTTGCTCGGTTCTCCTTCCCCATCCATGACACTCTTTTGTCCTGTCCTTAGTCACCATGGTAAGACTGCTGGAGGCCAGTCCTGTGGCAGAGCGTAATTGGAGCACAACAGAGTGACCCAGTATAATAGGATTACACCGAAAGCACTTCTGAGGAGAACCACAACTTCGCTAATCCTGTTCTGCTCCATGTCCTTTTCCTGCTTCCACTCGGAAGGACCAAGACATAGGATGAAAGGGAATCAGAGCCATCAAAATGATGAGTTCTTGGAGAATTACAGGTCTGAATGGAACAATGCCACCAGCTGTATCGAGACTTTGATCTAACAGAGAACCTTTTAACAGAAAAAACCAAAAAAACCAAAACACTTCTTTATTTTTATTATTAAATTATTAGTAGTAAGGAAAATAGTTAACACATTCTGGAAGGTAAAAATAGCTTTTTTTGTAAATCATTTTGTAAGTCATGCTGTTTTGGGAAAATAATCAACTTCAACCTGGTAAAAGTAACTCTGTATCATCACACCACCCTACCGTTGATTATTTTCCCATAACTGCATGACTGAGTGTTTTACAGTGCATACAGCATGTTGTTTTATTCCTACTATACCACAGCAATGTGCCAATGATTAATTTTTTTTATTGATTAAATTATGACACAATGTACTTTTTATCCATTTATGGTTACACTTAATGTTAAAGCTAGTTACGTTATAGTAGCTATAAACAGTCTCTTTTTTCTCTCTCTGGAGGTTAATGAAAGAAAAAAAAATGCAGTCATGTTAAGAAGAAGCTACATAGCGTAAACTTACAGCTTTACCTCTGACTGTTACAAAGCGCTGACACTGGAGACTCCTTCAATAAATGTTCAAAAATAAAATACAATTTCCTTAATGAAACCTTCCGACATACAAATATGTTAATTGCTACTACAGAAACAATAACATATTACAACTAAGAGTGCATTTATATACTGTAAACTTATGATTTGCACTTGTACTACTGTCAGAGCTGCTGTTATTGAAAATAATTCTGACCAATCAGAATCCAGAATTCAGCAGTGATTAAATAAATTGTCCTGTGTAGAACAAAGCAAGGTGAGTGAGCTCTAACTGTGTCTGTTGTCCCCAAATGAAGCCCTAATGTGTCCCGCGAGGAACGTCAGAGAACTTCATGTTGGCAAAACGTATTCATTAACACCTGCAGGTTTAAAAATGCTGCTTCACCCTGCCAGAGGGGCATCGTAAATCAAAGTGGCAGGAATGATGCAGCGTGCCAGTTGAGGTATGCACATCCCTACACTGATTTAGTCATTTACAGTCAAAGATAAAGACCTAAAGACCAACGTGGCCATGGACACAACAGAAATTACGAGGTCATGTTAGGAGGTCGCTATCAAGATATGTCCATTTTTCTCGTCGATCATTTTTGGCTTAGGTGAGTGATCGTGTGTTCACATAGTCGTATTTACAGTCCCAGTAATTACAGTAATTACTGTAATTATAGTATCTAGTATCCTATTCATAATTTACATCACACTTTTTTCAAACTCAGGGGAAATTCAGATTTTCTGTAAACTGACAGTGACATCAAGTTACATGTAATAAACATCCATCCAACCATCTATCCATTATCTATCCCGCTTATCCGTCAGGGTCACGGGTGAACTGGAGCCAGTCCCAGCTGACGTTGGACGAGAGGCGGGGTTCATCCTGGGCAGATTGTCAATCTATCGCAGGTAGAAACACTTGCATGTGTTTGGACTGCGGGAGGAAACCAGAGCACCCGAAGGAAACCCACACAGGCATGAGGAGAACATGCAAACTCCACACAGAAAGGCCCCAGTCGTCTGTGAGGTTCGAACCCAGAACCTTCTTCTTGCTGTGAGGTGACAGTGATAACCACTGCATCACCATGCCACCTAAAAAGTCACATATGATGTACTTAAATTTTTTTTTAAAGAAATACATGAAAAACACCAATATGATGTAAATGATTGCTTGGCATCACAGTAGGCGCTACAAATGTTTCCATAGTAACAATTTTTTTTAAAAAGTCTGAGAAAATCCTAGTAGAATCTTCAACTCGTCACCATATTGTAAACACCACAATTCCAATACACGGTGAATGTACTATAAGACATGGAGATCCAACATGAACTTTATCATGACTGTGTGTAAAGTTTAAGGTTTAAAAAAGATCAAGTTTTTTTTGTTTTGTTTTGTTGTTGTTTTTTTCAGAAAATGAGCATGATGCTCACAGAAAGTTAATCAATACCTTCTGACCAATCAACGACAGATGTCTAATGACAGGAAAGAAAAGCTACATGGGTGAATGAGAACAAAAATGCACCAAATATTACCTGAACAATATGAAATGTCTTTGATAATGATTAAGTCAAAGGCTGTCATTACTAAGGATGTGATTTATAGATATTACTGAATATAATATTTCCCAGATGACATCTCAGGGGGCTGTTTTAATGCATTAAAAGCAGAAAGCTAGGTAAAAATGTCAAAATGTCAAAAGGTTTGGCAAAAAGTGGCATTTATTTCTGTGAAATTATAGCACTAAAATAATATATTAAAAAATACAAAAATATTCAAGACTAATATTAAACTCTTATGATTATAGTAAGAAAGAGAAGGGGAAAAAGAAAAAATATATATATTTAAAGAACAAGTAAGAGGAAAAAAGTAAAGTGTTTTTTTTTTTTCTGTAAAGGTATATTAGATATTAACATTATACTCATGGGTTTCTGCCTTTATATTATTTGGGGATTTTAAGTTTTACTAAATTTCCAACTTTAGTAAAAAAGTGCCTTGATTATTGGAACAGATGCTCAGTCTCAGCTAGAGGTGACTGCATAATAATAATTTATGCTCATTTATTCCCTCAAATTAATGTAAAAGTTTTGGTCTTTTCCATCACACCTTGAATAGTGTATTGGTGTAATTGCTAGCAGCTTATCTATTCTTATTCATGTGCCTTCGCCGATGCCTGAGTGGAGTCTAATTTCCAAGCCGTTCCACTCTTGACAGCTCCCGTTGGATGAAGAGGTCCCCCGAGATCCCGAGCAGTGAACGTGATTAGTGTAGTGGCTGTAATTGTGTGGTTTTTATGTCCAACGCGTTGTATTGCTCTTTCGACTTTATTGACCCAACAGCTTGACTAAGATCTGCACTGTTCCTCATTTCCAGTGTGGGTTTTTTCAGTAATGACAGTCCAGGATCCAATTAGAACGCAAGATAGGTTGGCTATTATATGAACCTGAGGTAGCTTTAGGAGAACTGCTCGGAAAATAAAAAAGCCATTTCTCTCAGCGAGAAATACAGGGCAGGATTTTCCAGCGCCTATCCAAAAATGCAGAGCCACTCTCTGTCCCAATTTACAGCTGGTGATTGACAGGACGGAGCGCATTTACATACTGATGACCAGCATATATGCAACCTCTCCAGCTCAGGAAAAATCCCAGGCAGGATATCAACACGACCCACACCGAACCTGGCAGGATAGAAATAGCATAAAGAGAGATAGAAACTGAGCAAGAGATTGGGGTTTCTCAGTGCCATATTAAAATCTGATTTTGTGTGAACGCTAACCAACCCTCAATGCTCGCTCTGTTGTCTGATCTCGCCTGGCACACCAGAGAGATTGATGGCTTTGACTCGAGTTCTCTATTTCAGCCTGCTCTCCCTATTCCCCTCTGACAGTGTTCTATAAACTGCTTCCTCCACTAAATCTGGTGGCTCCCACTCCATCTGTCTCTGTCAAGGGACTTAGACAGGCTCCCAATCCCTCGCTCCATATCTCCTGCCTCCCTGTTTTTTTACATCCCCCCTCACCCTTTCTTTCTTCTTTTTTCCCAAAACACATCTTCTCGTCTTGCCTCTAGATACCTTTCAGTCATCATACCAAATCTCAGTTATAATCGTGGTTGTGGTCGTTCATCAGGGCTTTAGGTTAGCCAAGCTGCCCAATGGCATAAACCATCTCCATCCCAATTTCTCTGTTTTCTTCTTTTCTTCAGGCATCTCTGAATCCACACACACCTTCCTCTATTTACACCAAATCGTACCTTGGTAAAACAAATGATTTTTGGTACTTTTGAATAAACAAGGTCAAGCGATTATGTGGGTATCTCAATCTCTCACTTCTTATTTTCTTCTTTCTCCATATTCTTGTTTTCTTTTATCCTCCCTGAACATGTGTCCAAATCTCCACATACCTTCAGCTATTTATAACAAATCTGACGTTGTATCTAGCAGTTTTGACTGTAGAATTGTTTCTCCTGGTTTTGGATTAACAAAGATAATGAACAGCTATAAACCTGCAGCCATTTCCAACCCAATCCTCCTGTCTGGTCCTCTCCTTCTGTCTCTCCTTACACAATGTATCTGAATCTCCAGACACCATTCTTTCTTTATACCAAAGCAACATTTGCTTGTATGATCATTCATTAGCATTTTGGATCAGCAAACATTCTGAGAGACAACAATCCCAGTCCCAATCTCTATTATTTTTCCATTTTGTTGTCCTTTTTTATTTATTTGTTGTCCTTCAATTCATCCATCCATTATCTATACATTATCTATCAAGGTCGCAGGGGAAGCTGGAGCCAATCCCAGCTGACTTCGGGTGGAAAAGGCCAGGTACGCCCAGGGTAGGTACACTCAATTTAATTCAGCAATTTTTTTTTGTATAGTGCTTTTTACAGTAGACATTGTCACAAAGTAGTTTTACAAAATGCTGCAATCCACCATACTTGGAATTCGGAAAAACCCGACTTTGACATGTAATGGTGCAATGGGATAGAATTCCCAGCCAGGAACTCTGGCAACATCCACCTCATCCAAGTTATCAGACATAAACAGACCTGATGTCACAATAATGTGGTGGTGCACACCATTATCAGTGAACAGATTTTCCTTTGCATGGTTTTCTACTTGACAAAACCTGATTTTTATTTGATATGTAGCTTTTGTGTTGTGAAAATGTGTTTTGTAAGTTTAGACTTTTAACATATCCATGATTTCAGCCCAATATGACTATCGTGATAAGACTACTGTGACTGGAACATGCTTAGACTGGAACTTGGGAAAATCTCCATGGAACTTTCTGAGTTCTGAGTACAGTTGATTGCAGCAATACATTTAGATTCTGAATAAAATGCCAGCGGTGATAGTGGCGAGGAAAAACTCCCTAATGGCACGTACAGACTGAGAGATTTCAGCAATCATATAAGTTTATTGCAAGCCACACTGTGCCACATGGATCTAATGAACTCAGGTATGACATCAAGTTTGATGTATGTAGGCAAGAATAAAATGTCCTCAGTGTTCTACTGCTATAGTGGTAAACAATGAGGCTAAACAAGATTCTAGCAAGAATTTAGCATATATAAATCTACATTTACTACTTCTGCTGCCACAACTCAACAAGATTTTCTTGTTTGTTGGAATCTCAAACATTTTGTTTTGTATGTTTTACCTCCATCTATTACAACTACATTTGGGTTTGGCGCCAGTGTTGCGCTGATCATATCAGTGCATTATTTCATGCTACATTCCTATTGGTTGTTTAGTAGCCGTAGGTTGTAGCAGCAGTCACATTGTGAGATGGTCTTCCTAAATTTCTGACACTGTCAAAAATTTGTCCCTGGCTATTTTTGGGTGCAAGACTGTGATAATGGCCATCTTTGAACCTCTCTCACAGTGCAACATAGGACCACCGTTTTGAAGCCACGGCCAAAAATGTCACCATGTTTCTTTCATGTTGGCCATCTTTCATCTGGGACAGCCCGAAATCGGGTGGTATATACCCGCCATAAGATGACATAAGAAAAAAAAAACCTTCAGAGGAACCAGACCCAAAAGGAAACCAGTGATACTTGGTCATAACCTGTTGGGTTTAAGTACAAATCTTTAGGATATCCATATTGGACCATCCACAGCAGGAGAAAGTGTGTCACAAGTGCCAGAAGCCCCAAACACAAGAAGCCCTTTCTACGCAAAAGTCTTCCTGGCTCTGGATACCTTCATGTAGTCACTACAGAACCTCTCTCTGTGTTCTTTTCTTTCCTGGTTTTGTGCTTACTTTTTCTTTCTGAAGCTCTCTCTGTCTCTTCAAAAGCATCTCCAAAGCTAAGTTTTCTTGTACAATAGTTCATTAGAGATTAATTAGGATTAGCAAAGATGTAGAACCTCCACCCTAATCCTTTAGTCCACCATTCTTACACCTCCATTTTGTTCTTTTTTCAAGTTGTATCTTTCTTGCACTGCTTTTTCCCAAACCATTACCCAGTCTCTGGATACCCTCCTGTAAAGTGGTAGTGCATCCCTAACCATTTCCATCCTAACCCCTTTACTGACAATTCATCTGCCTTCCTTATTTCTCTCACTCTTCTTTAGTCAAATCTCCCCCAGATTCCAGGTACTCACCTTTTCTTCTTCATCCCTCAATTCTCTCTGGCAATATCTCAGATTTCTGAGATACCTTCCATAATGATCTTAGATGAGCAAAGGTGCAGAATGGCTGCCAATTCCAGCCATCTTGTACCCAATCATCTACTCCAGCATTCTTCTTTCTTGGTTTTGCTCTTCCCTTTCTTTCTCTTGTTCTGTCTTCCAAACATCCCCCAGTCTCTAGTTACCTCCCTTTCCTTTCTTAGCATTTAGGATTAGCAAAGATGCTGAACAGTTGCCATCTCCATCCCAATTCCTTGTTGCATCTCTTCATCAAAGCTATGCCATCTTGTGGCATCATCTATCTTTGATATGGATTAGCAAAATTCCAAAATGGCAGCATGAGACCCCTGTCCAAAGCAGCATACTCTGCCTAATGCCATCTGTCTATGCGAACCTTCCTGAGCACTAAAACAGGAAGTCAGCAGCTGGAAACATGAACTCTTCCATGATCAGGTGAGGCTTGGGAGCACAGAGTCAGGATTAGCAATCTAGTTCTGTACCCAAGAGAGAAGGATTTTTTTTCCAATGGGATGGAAATGTTTCTCCAGGGTTCTCCAGAGAGACTCACAAGTGAAGAACCCAATTAACCTGCCTCGCCCAGTACATCTTCTCAAATTACGACATGCTCCCTGATGACTCGCTCGCTCAATTAGGAATGACTTATCACCACACAGAGGTGTTCAGGTAAAGTGTGCACTTCACTTTATCTACTAAATTACCTGCTCAGTTAGCATCTCGTGTTTACTGTACGCTCCTGACTGATGAAGGGAGTTTGACCAGTTGTAATGTTAATATGCTGATGATCACAAATTCAACAACTCACTCACTAATTATAGCTCTAATTAGAGTGGGAGATTAGTTTGATGGTAGTTTGCTTATTTTAGTAAAAAAAAAAAATGTAGCCATATTATATCTCCAGTGACTGATTTATCCTGGACCTTGAACTACATCCACTGTACAGCAAGTTTCATGCACAGTCTAAGATGTGCCTGCTCTTTCTTAATATTTAAAATATATCATAAGTAAATCAGTTCACTTCTGGCTGATCTCATTCTCATTGCGTCTCATAAATATACAAACATTTTTTTGCCTGAAGACTTTGTCAATGCAAATTCACAGTTAAAGAAAGATGAAGATAAAGAAAGATGAAACAGACAAGGCTTACATAAAGAACAGCATTTATTTCCCCTTGAACAGTATTCCCTTACCTGAACTGTCGCAGGAGATGATTTGTACATCCTGAAAACACTTTTCTACGAATTAACGAATTAATAGTTTGACATTATAAATACATTTGTGGTAAGTCAAACAAGAACTAAGCTTCAACCCCTTAACATATCTATTTTTTTTAAGTAGCTTCACTATGTTCCACCAGGATTACAGTACACTCTCAGAAATAAAGGAACCAACACACTATTTACCTTGTCGTTGGACTGGTATCATCAAGAGGATATGTTTTTTACCTTTAGTGTATATATAGAATGTTTAAACAAATTAATTCTGGTTGTCTAATTTGATTGGACGAGCACCTTTTCAAGAGTGCTTATATTTAGTACAGTACTGGGACATTTCACTTGTCTGTCTTTCCCACATAAAATTACAATTCTTGCAATAGTTCTTTACACTGAAACTGTTACGACACTTACTATGAGCTGTCAGTCAGTCTGCGTGTTACCATGGCAACACGCAATAGAGCTGCTCAATACAGCTGCTCTATACAGCTGTGGATTCTTTCGGAACTAGTTTTGCTGATGGAGCAAAAATAAACAAAATATTGGTCATATTATGTCTGAAATGTCTGTTACTCTAGTATATTAATTTTTTGTTGATAGCAATCATGCTGTTGTATTGAATATGATCGTGCTGCTATTCACTACAGCAGCGCACTTGCACATGTGCGATATTGCTTAAATATTTTAGTAGTGTACTTTTAAAGGTACATCAATGGTCTTTAAGTTCCATTTGTCTACCTTAATTAATATTTAAAGGTATAAACATATACGGTAAAGGCACTAATGGCATACTCTTGATGGTACCACCCTAGTGACACATTTGGTATGTTTATTTCTGAGAGTTTATTTCTACCTTTCTTTTTTTTTTAGTAAAACCGACATACTACAGGTTTAAATCGGCATTGAACAAAAGAAATATCTCAAATCACGTTCTGCATGCTTTATAGTGTGAAGAATGTGTTGTTTAATCACTGCTGGGTTTGTCCTGCTTTTCTAAAGTGAAATTCCAAACACTTAAAATGTGAATACTGAGAGACATCTGTGTTTTAAAATCAGTTGTTGGGCCTGTGGAGGTTGTTCTAGGACGGCTTAATGACCCATTTCCATTTCATACAAACTTTTATCGATTTGAGACAAAAATCCAGGTGCTAGATTCTCAAGGACATATAGTACGGCCTACGAAAAATGTCTCTATTGTGTGATTTTGCGATGTAGCCCTGTTTAGCAATTGGCATTCAATTTGTCCTGTGTTTGAAGAATGTTCTGGTACAGTGGGTAGCGTAGACACCTCACAGCTCCGGGGCTACCGGTTCGATCCAAAGCTCCGGTTATCCTCCATGTACATGCCTGAATAATTTTTCTCCAGGTTCTCAAGTTTCCTCTGGTCCAGGATGCTTTCCTCATTCTCCATGTTCCTAGGTAGGCTTCTGATCTATCGCAAACCTGACCAGGATAAAGTGCTTAGTGAAAGTAAGCGAGAATGTTCTCGATTTTTTTCTGCAAAACAGACACCATCCATAAATCCATAAATAGATCTTTCATTTTTTTTAGTTAAAATGCTACCAGTGAAATGATAGATAATGAAGCTTGTAAGCCTAGTTCCTTTGTGCTATAATCCAGTATCACAAACGGTTATAAAATCTTACAGTTATATGGCACATGATGTGAAAATTCTCGACTCTGAATATAAACGATCGACATAATCCTTGGATTAATTTAAGCTTTTTACCCATTGCAGTATTATATGTATAAACAAAAACAAAACGGAAGCCAGTGCATGAAACCAGCACATATGTATTTGGCCAAATTCCCATTTTCCAGATCATTGTGAAACGTCTAGCAGTAACTCAAGGTGACTGAGACACTCGGACCATTCATTAATCTTAAAGATGTTTATCTACTCATTCAACGGGCTTCATCAGTTCTATTCAAGATTGATGAAACCCCTAAGGCAAGTGCCAAAACATCTCCAAGATTAAAGCACAAGTCCATTCGCCAGGAGTAACGGCCAGTAGATATCACACTCCATTGCTATCACCTCACCTCTTCTTCTTCCTCCTTCTCCTCCTCCTCCTCCTCCTCCTGCAGTCTTTTACTCCATCCCCGTTCCTTTTTTGATCCAAATCCTAACAGCAGTGTTATTTTCTGTAAGTAAGAACAAATCACCCAGTTGCCTTTCATCACCTTCTGCCAGGAAGACAAAAGAGCATGCAGCTGCAGCTAACTGCCTCTGTAAGCATGGTGCTTTCACCCGCTCGTGCCCCTTTCCATCAGCCTGCCACTAGCTCTGTATTCACTCCCTGTTTGTTTTCTATTTTTTCTTGCTTTTTTTTACATGCTTCCTGAACCTCACTATGCAGTAGGTATATAAAAAGTCCACACACCCCTGTTAAAATTGCTGTTTATTGTGATGTAAAGAATGAAACCAAGATAAATCGTGTCAGATCTTTTTCCACTTTTAATCTGATATAGTAGCCAATGCAATTCAAGTCAAAAACAAATAATGTTTTATGAAAACAAAAAGAAGAAAACTTGCACTAACCTAGTTGTAAAAGTGTAAAACCTAGTTGTAAAACACCCCTTAACTAATCCTTTGTTAAAGCACCTTTGGCTTGTAATACAGCACTCATGTTCAGTTGGCAGACTTTTACCTGAAAACACTATCTTGATTTGTCAATTTTATTCCAGTCTGCCTTGCAAAAATACTCCAGGTCTATCAGATGGTGAGGGGATCCTCTGTGCACAGCTGTTCTTCAGGCTTTGACTGGGCCAAAATGTCGATCTTGTTCCTCTGAAGCTGTTTCTTGGTTGACTTGGAGTTGTGCTTTAGGTGGTTATCATGCTGGAAGGTGAAAGTTTTCTGATAGAGGCCTTCAGGGTTTGTGCCAAAATTGACTGGTATTTGGAGCTATCCATAACTCACTCTATCTTGACTAGAGCCCCAGTCCCCGCTGAAGAGAAGCAGCTCTATAGCCTAATGCTGCCACCACCATGTTTCACTGTGAGTATGGTGTTAGTTGGGTGTTCTGTTTTTGTGCCAAACATCTGTCATAGAATTATTGACCAAAAACTTCAACCTTGGTCTCATCAGACCATGACAGATTTTGCCGCATGGTTTAGGGTGATTTTAGACAGGATTAGTTTTTTTGTTTGTTTGTTTTTTTGGAGGGTGGCTTCCATCTAGCCACCCTACCCCATAGCCCAGATATTCCTACAGCTCCTTTAATGTTGCTGTACATCTCTTGGCAGCCTCCCTGATAAGTTTTCTTCTTGTCCTTTTAGAGTGATGTCCTGTTGTCCTTGGCAATATCACTAGTGCTCCATTTTCTCCACTTGTTGATTTTGGCCTTCATGGTGTTCATGGGACAAATAATGTTTTGGAAAAAAAATTTGTACCCCTTCCCTGATTGATACCTTTTCCTGTACATGCTTTGTAAGCTCTTTGAGCACCATGGCTCGCTTCAGTTGGATGAAATGAAGAAGATGCCAAGAAAATCCTACAGAAACAGCTGATCTTTATATAGGGTTTTTAGGTCAGAATCACTTCACTGATGACAGGTGTAAGATAATTACTTTTGAATATGAGTTTGAATGTGATTGGTTCATTCTGAGCACAGTCACATGACCCATTATAAAAGAGTGCACATAGTTACGCAACCAGGTTATTGTAAGTTTTTTCTCTTTTTTCCCTAAAAATGTTCTATTTGACTTTCACTTGAATTTTGTTGGCTGCTATATTACATTAAAGATAGAAAAAAGATCTGACGTGATTCCTAATATGTATACAGCAGGCGGGGCAGCCATGGCCTGAAGGTTAGAGAAGCAGCCTTGGGCCTGAAGGGTCGCCG
>JAOTRR010000032.1:1684771-1695705 GCA_028570945.1 Gogo arcuatus
CTGTTTATGATTATTGCATGTCGATTTGGATTTGTCTGCCAGCCTGCTTCAATAAGCTCCTTTTCTGCAATTCATCCTACTCTCGCCTGCGTTCATGACACTAACCATCCATCCAAAAAGCAATTCTATCCATCCATCCATCCATCCATCCAGTCATCCATCCATACAACCAAACATCCATCATCCACATATCCATTGTTCCAAACATCCATCTATTCATTTTCATCCATCCATCCTCATTCATCCATCCAACCAATCATCTATCCATCTATACAAACATGTAGTCCTCTATCCATCCATCCATCCATCCTTCTATCTTTGCATTCGTTTAAACATCTAATCAGCCAATCGTCCATCTATTTAAACATTTATTCATCCCCAAAATCATCCCTCTATCCACCCAAACATCATCCAAGCATTACCCATCTATCCAAAAAATATCAAACCATTCATCAGTTCAAACATCCATCCATTAAATTGTCAACTATTGCTCCTCCACCATCTATCCATCCTTCCTCCATCATCCATTTATTGATCCATCAACCATAATCCATCCATTCATACATCCACACAACTTTATTCTTTCATTTTTCCATCTATCCGCCCATCAATCCAATCTTAGACAAATAAACTCTCATGATTACTTGATTTCATCAAGATGCCATAAACCTGCCTCTTATTAATGTTTGATGTTTGAATGTAAAACACGTGTGATTTTCTAATCCTCAACTGATCAACACCCGAGTCAGCATAAATACCGCGAGTCCCCTGATAAAAGGATTTTTGTACATATCTATTGTGAGCTATTGAGTGGTTTAATTTTTCCTCATTTTTAAGCCGAAGGGTGTCGTGTCTCAAAATCACCGGCCCAGGCATCTTAACCCCGTCTAAAACAAATGACCTTCCCTCCGAGAACAAGAATAAATGTAATTGAGGAGAGAGAACTTATCCAGAAGCCAGAGAGTGTTTTCAGACATCATTCTGGCTTTGACATTAAAGCGAGTGTTTCTTCTACTCCTCTCCCAAAAGCCCAACACTCCAGTCAGTGAACTGGAGTGTGTGCATCTCAGATTGTGAGGTAACAAGCTGGAATGTCAGACTAAAGGGGTGAGTGAAACTGCAGTGTGTCAAATTATGCTGGGCAAAACACAGTTTGGGTGGAATACGACCAAAGGTTTTGTAGAACTCAAGCCCTTGTAAAGGCAGAACCTTGGCTCACTGTGGACAGATGAGATTGCACATCGTGCTGTATTTGTTTCAGATATTCTTCGATGGATTTTGTTTTTATATGAAACACTTTCCAAGAGCAGCAGATTTGCTGATATGAGCATGCCAGCACTTGTATCACAATTATTAAAAACAAAATAATTATTACCTGTCAAAGGTTCTTGGCTCATTTAGACATTCATTTGGCTCCAATGAATAAATGAACCAAAGATTGAATCCATGGTGAAAGAAATGTGGCATCGGTGCCTGTAAATCTTATTTAAAGGGGCGTGGCCTTTGTGCCTGTCTGTCATAATAGAAGCATAACTTCTGTTCCTATTATTCCCATTGAAGGAGCTATAGCCTCTTTTCCTGTCAGTCCCAACCAAACATGGGCATATCTATTCATCAATTATTTCAAACATTTATTTATTCACTTTCCATCCATTCACTGATATTTCCAAACTTTCATTTATTCATCTACTCACCCAACTATCATATATCTATATATTCAAGAATCCTTCCTTTTTATCCATCCATCATTCCAAAAAATATATTTCTATCCAAACATCCCTCATCCATCAATCCATCCATCCATCAATCTGTTGATCTATCTATCCAGTCATCAATCTGTGTCAATTTGTGTCCAACATCCATCCCTATTTCCAAACATTCCATATTTCCTTTATGCACCCAACCATCACCCATCCATCTATCTAATCATCTAAATACCCATCCATCAATGTTCCAAACATCCATCCATCCATCCATCCATCCATCCAGCCAGCCAAACATTTATTAATCTTTCCAATAATCCATCCATCACTCTCATCTATCTATTCATCCATCATCTATACATCCATTCTTTCACAAATCAATCCATTGATCTATCCATCCAGTCATCAATCTATCTGTCCATTTATCAAAATATCCATCCATTTTTTCATCCATTTTTCAAACATCCATCCAGTAATTGTTCATCAATCTCTACATCCATTAATAAATCTTTACAAACATCTATTCGTTTATCCATCCAAACATCACCCATCTATCTATCTAATCATCTAAACATACATACATCCAGACAACTATCCATTAATATTCCATCCATCTATTCATCTATACATCCATTGTTCCATCCATCCACCCACCCATCCATCCGTCCATCCATCCATTGTTCCAAAAATCCATTTGGCTGAACATCCTCCACTGATTTTTCATCCATCTATCCAAACATTTATCAATTTTTTTTCAATAATCCATCCATGATTCTCATCTATCTGTTCAACCATCTCTTCATGCAATGAAGTAGGTGTGATCTCTTTGCCTATCAGTCCAAGTTGAAGTCTGGATCTAGTCAACAAATTGTTTAATGTAAATGCACACTGAGCCTGACTGAGGATGTGTGGCCCCAGTCACCATATTTATCCTCTTTCTATTCCGTTTTATAAAACCATAAGAAATTCTAAACATTTCCAGCCAAAGGTTATAGTCAATTCTCAATCAGATTGGCTTTGAAAGCGAGTAAATATATGAACAGTCTGTGATTTAATCTGTCTTAGTAAAGGTTCACATGGTTGGCTTGATAGAAAGCAAAACTGAAGACACCATCTTCAAAGCAGCCTTCAAAGGAGGCTGCAGTAATTTATACTTATTTCAATCACACCCAGATCAGGCGTGTTGATTTGCATGGCTTTTTATCTGCCATGTGGGTTGCTAATTACGATCTCGCCTACGGTGCTGCTTTTGTGTCATTAGCACAGGGACTGTGTGACATGTCTGTAATTGTCCCATTGTCTCCCTTAGCGGTCAGCATCCCTGGACAACATGCTGATTAAATAACACACTGTTTAAGGAAGCCTGAGATCCATTTCTGACGATGGAAACTGCGCATCGGATGCACTCTCACAGCCATAACCTACTTTTTTAAGAGCTATAATTATACAGCAATAGTGAAGATGAAACAATATGTACAGAATTATGTTGTGAGCAAAAACTGTGAAATTAATCTTATTTTAGAATCTTAAATGTACATTTAATGAAGATTTGCAGATTTTTGTCATTTTCCCAGAAGCTTTATTGAGCCTTTTTTTACTGTCAGCACACATTTTTCCGACCTTACACTGTTGAGGTTGCATAAACACTGTGATGTGGAAAGTAGAAAGTTCCAAGTTGGAAAATCCCAAGTTCCCGTTGTCATGAACAAACCATTAGGGCTTAAGAAGGTACTCAACCTCCACATCACTTCTATACAATCTTGTATGCTGTTTAGTGACAGGTTTAAAACAATTTTTGCGATTGTAAACTTCTCTGTGCTCAGTCAAGTACCGTTGTGTAAAACTCAAGAGTGCAAGAAAACAATCCACACATACAATTCCGTTTCCTGGTGCTCATGAAATGAACATAGCAGCTGCTTCAACTGAAACCTGCAGTTTAAAGATTCACGGAGCCAATCGTCAAACGTCAGAGCGTGAAATCTCAGTTGGAGTGGAAAGAATTGGATTAGCTCCAGTTCTGTCAAGGAAAAAGCGTAAAGCGATGGAAGCTCTGGAGATTATATTAGGTTTATTTTCCAAAGGTGAAGCCTGCTGATTGCTGTGGAAAGAAGGAGGGCGTGTGGAGGAAATGCAAAGCTTTTGTGGGAACAGATGAAAGCAGGATAGGATGAAAAATGGCCCGAAGTTTTGAAACACAGGCTGATTAAAGTGAAGATGGGACAATCGATGGGGCAGCACTCTTCCTCTCAACCTTATTGTGCTTCTGTTATATATAGAATACGCTATTGTTGCTACGTCAAGGCTGAGTTATTGCGAGCTATTGTGCGACTCAGACATTTTAGTTGGCAGCAAAACATGAGTATTTATGAGGCCAAGCACTGTCTTTGGAACCATCTTGTTTTTGTTAGGATTTTTAGGGGTCCAAGCACCAAGGTTGCTGAAGACCTATTGGTTTTGCTCAGATTTTTAGGGTTCTTGGAACCCTACTCTTTTTGATAGGCTTATTCTTCTTTGGAGGCCTGATTGGAAGCCTCTTGGTTTACTTTCTTCTTCGTCTTTGTTTCCACCAACACTGATCATGCAGACCAAACTGTAGGTCATACGGCTCATAGTATTCCTTCCTGAGATGAGCCAGATTGACTTGATGATGGCCCTATAAGACAGCATTTTACATTTTAGCCCATATCTTGAGTACCATTTATCCTAGAGACAATTTTTCCCTATGGTTCTTTGGCTGTGTGGGTTTCCTCCGGGTGCTTTGGTTTCCTCTCACAGTCCAAAGACATGCAGGTCAACGGGCTACTCTAAATTGCCCATAAGTGTGAATGTTAGTGTGAATGGCTGTTAGCCCTGCGATAGAATGGCGACCTGCCCAGGGTGAACCACGCCTCTCGCCTGAAGTCAGCTGGGACTGGATCCAGCTTCGTCCCCTGCAACCCTGATGGATAAGTGGTATAGATAATGCATGGATGGATGGATGGGTTCCTTGGCTTTGAATGAAGAAATGTGCAGTTTGGACAATTTAACTCAACTAATCTGGTGGACTGTATCATTCTGCTTATCTGTAAGTGGATTGATGATTAGGTTGCTTAAAAACATAGGCAACATCAGCCAATCAGCTTTCAGCAGGTGTTTCACAGGGTTAGGATTGAACACCTACAACCAAACTTGCTTAGTGCTCTGTGTAAATTGGTAAGATCTGGGGCTATGCCAACTACATTGGTTTTTCCTTTATTTTGTATTCCTTCAATATGTCTTAGAGGGATGCATGCTTTTGCACAAAAAATAAAGGTTTTAATAACCTCGTTTAAATGTTAGCTTTTTAAACCAACTTAATCCTTACAGCAATTTCTCAGAGTTAAAACTGTACACTTGCTAAGCATTATGGGAAGATAGCAGGCTTTCTCTTGTTGGGACATGCCCAATATCTGACCATTTTTGAATACACAAGAAGCCTTGGGTTGTACATTAGGAAACTGTTCTCACATACAGCATGACTGGCTGTGAATCACTTTATTCTATATAATCATTTCTCTTTAGGGAGGCTGCTGTGAGTTCACACTGTGAAACACGGCTCACTCGTGACATTGCGCAGACTGGATTATTATTCTTTTTTTAATTAGAAGGTGATGTTTCGGGGTCTCGGAATGCCACTATGGGGCAATAATGAATTCAGCCGCTGTTAATCAGAATCCATGAGGAAAATTGCGCTTAGCCTGAATGTCTGCCAGCTTTGCAAATTTTAATTAGCAAAGTCATAAATCTTAAGCTGGCTCATGTGCGTTTTGTGTGTGTGTGTGTGTGTGTGGAGGTAATACAGCACGCAGTAATCACCCAAGCTTGGTAGATTCATCAGGGGAGATGTGTGTGTGTCTTCTCTGTGTGTCACAGACAATTTAGGTAGGGCACATAAATACACAAAAACAAGACGAGTAACAGTGTGATGCTGCACTGGTGTATTGTAACATTATGATATCATGAGGAAACGTTAGTTACTGTGAATCCTTGAAACATTACAAAGGATTACATATTTATTTACATGGCAGCACTACTGAATTCTGGACTCTGATTGGTTGCTTAATTTTCTATATAGCAGCTCTGACAGTAACGCAGCTGCAAATCACACGTTTATACTGTATTAATGTGTTCCTTCTAATACGTTATCGTTTCTATAGTAACAGCTCATTCACAGGGACTTGTCTGACAGACCCTCCACATAAACAGATTAAAAAAACAAGTTGTTATTTAAAACGACACATAATTACACTAGGAGTCTCCAGTGCCAGCGTCAGGAAGTTTTCAGTAACACTACAAGCTTATTAACATCAATAGATGAAGCTGGTAAGGGACTGAGAGTTTATAACTTCTATAATGTAAGTTGCTCTAATGTAAGTCACTAATTTATTTCACTGATGTTTCAGAACATTAATTGTAACTATAAATGGATAAAAAACTATGATGCGTCATTACATGAAGCGCTATGGTATTAAAGGAATAAAACACTTTGGGAAATGCTTTTATAGAAAAATAATCACCATTGTCTCCACATCATCACACCACCCTGCTTTTGTTTACTTTCTCATAACAGCACAACAGTGTTTCATTCCTGACGTAATGTATTACAGCATACAGCATCGCTTCATCTATTTTTGAAAAACGGCTCATCTTTAATGCAGTCAGAACATCCAGAGGAAATGCGATTATTGTACAATTTAATTTACCATTTTTATACACTCCTGCTTAACGAATCACTGTATCACAGTAAAGCAACTGAGAGCAACAAGAGGGAAAAGCAAGCGCGTGTGTGTGTGTCTGTGTGTCACCGTTTGGCACTGCAGGAAATGTCACTCTTTTAATTTCAACAAAGTGCAGTGACACACCGTCAAACACAAGCAGTGAGCTGAGGGCAGAGCAGAATGTCTGTGTGTGTGTGTATGTGTGTGTGTGTGTGTGTGTGTGTGTGTGTGCCTGTCTCAACGTCAGCGCTATCAAAGAGCAGGGAGGGAAGGGAACATGAAGGGTGTCAGAGCGGTGAGAGGTGACACAGAAGACTCTGAGACACTTCATACTGGAGTTCAGAGCAGCACTGAACCTCTCACACAGTCTGCACTTGCTGCAAAGCACATCACAAGCTGGTTAGATGCTGAAGGTGCGTATTACACTTGGGTTTAACTCGATGTGTGTGTGTGTGTGTGTGTGTGTGTGTGTGTGTGTGTGTGTATGTGTGCAACAGCATATAACCCACAAACCTCACATGCAGTCATCCAGTCTAAGCACAGAGCTGCTAAATGGGCTAACAGTGACAAAACAAACTGACAATCTGAGTCTGGGCCAAAATCTGAATCGTGCCAGAAAATGGAGGCTACATCTGTGGTGAAAGGTTATATCTGTGTTTGCAGGTTTTAAATTCTGAATGTATCACATGATACATTTCAAAGGTGTCACGGTGGTGCAGTGGTTATCACTGTCGCCTCACAGCAAGAAGGTTCTGGGTTGGAACCTCACGGTCGAAAGGAGTCTTTGTGTGTGGAGTTTGTCTTTCATGTTCTCCTCGTGCCTGGGTGGGTTTTCTCCAGGTGCTCCAGTTTCCTCCCACAGTCCAAAGACATACGGATTAGGTCAATTGCCCATAGGTGTGAATGTGATTGTGAATGGTTGTTCATCTCTGTGTTAGCCCTGTGATAGATTGGTGACCTGCTTCCCCCGTGATCCTGACGGAGTAGCACTATACTGTAGATAATGGATGGATGGATACATTTCAACTTAAACCAGACGTTAACAAGATAGTGAAAGTGTGTGAGTTTAACAAACCACAGAGTGCACAGTCAAACAGACAGGGATAATCCAAATATAGAATAATGAGGAGTCAAAACACAAGCAAGGCAATCTTGTTAAAAATCAAACTGTGTGCAATAGGACATATTAGCAAAACTTCGCAATGGCTGTGAGAAAACCATGTGAAACTGGGTGTAAATAACTAATTTTAGGATTCTGTCATGTCCTGAGCTGTTGTCACAGTGCGTATTGTGTTAAAATCTCAGCCAAAAAAAAAAGAGTAAAAGTAATGCCTTCTTGAAAGTATACTCGAAAGTTTAAATGTGACCGTTTGTATTTAAGAGTATAAAGTAAATAATCAGAAGTTAGGGCATGTTTTTCTTTAACCAATATGAAAAACTAAGCGTTGAGGATTAACATTAGCTTTGGGGACATGCTAGTGTTCAAACCTTCTGACTTTTTGTGTGTCAAATTTAGCAAAATCCAGTCGCATCACCATCAGGAGATTTTACCTAATAACCCACTATAAAATCATACGTTAAACACTACCAAAAAATGTTAGCAAAACAATGCAGCTAACAGCTGAAGACATTGATAGGGACTTTATGTTAAGTTTTAAGATTTAAATTGTCTTTATGTTCTGTTGAGGTTGACTCTCGAGTACTTTCGATATGTTTAAATGACCAAAATGAACACCTTGTGTAAATAATCCATCAAAGATCATCTTTCTGTGGTTGACCTGCAGCTGATTAGGTTACGATATTGATTCGGTTACAGCCCATTAGGCCCATTAGAGTTCACACTGCATGTGAGGAGCATACTGTGATTCCATGTGGATTAAAAAATGCCCCATTATAAACACAATGCTTAATCATAGCTCACACAGAGAGAAACTGAAAACAGAAATACAACATGGCACATTTTCCATGTCGTATCATGGACATGTTTAATTAACACTTATATCATCCACTAATAGCTTCAATTTATCTCTAAACTTCAAAGAGTTAATGACTTTATTATAATCTTGTGATAATCACAGCTCACTTATGGTTCAGTGCCTCCTGGAGATCACCTGATGGAGATGTTTAAATAGATGTTCCCTCATTTTCTGCACAAAGGCACAACTCATAGAGCCACAGGGTTCAGAAGGGTGTTAATGAGAGTTTGTGAACTTCCACGCTCCGTTCTTGTCCTTTTAAAGTGCTGTTATTATATTAAACCGCTTTATCGGCTCACAAGAACCAGTCCATGCTTTTAAATTCTTCAATATTATTAAGAGCGCTGATGTAGTAATGCAGCGATTAGGGCATGTTTAAGGAGTTAAGAGTCGAAAAACGCCAGCCTTTACAAATGTTCACACTTTATGGCTTCACAAAATGTTAAAGCCCCTGACCTCGCAAAAAAGGGGGAAGGTCGAGGAAAATGCATCTCACACAGGGGCCAAGCAAAAATTGCTAGAAGTGGGCGAGTTTTAAAAAAGTCAAAGTGTTGAAAAGTGGTCAGATTTACAGCTTTGGTTCTGGAAGTTTCTCTCTCTCAGTCATTGTGAGAAAAATGTTTCGTAAATTATTTGAGTTTTTTTAAAAGGGGTGAAAGCCATTTATGATTTTCCGTCCTCATCTTCATGCCATTAACTATAAAAAAAAAGTTAAAAATATATACACTTTCAAAGGAATAAACCATTCCGAGGTAGGAAAATAATCAACAATGGAGTGGTGTGATGAAGCGGAGTTAATGTTACCATTATGAAGTTGATTATTTTCTTGTAACAGCATGTTCTGAAGCGCTTTATTTCTCTTACACTGCAGCGAATTAGGGTTAGTGGTTACCCTAACCCTAGAATTAGAATTAATGAAAGAATGATATAATTTTTATCCATTTGTAGATACTTTTATTGTTGTGTTTGCTCACTAGCCTCTCTTTTTTTTCTCTCTCTTGAAGTTAAAAGACAAAAAAACGCAGCTTGTCATGTTACCAAGAAAAACCTCAAAACTTGTTTCATCTTAACTTCGGACTGTTAAAGAGGACTGACACTGGAGACTCCTTCCATAAATGTGAAATAAAGATCAATTACAAACTTTTGAATCTCTTCATGTAGACGGTACACGTCCCTGTGAACGAGTTAAAGGATAAATCGTGACCATATATCATGTTTTGCCTCCAAAATGGAAAAAAAATAGACAAAAGGCATTGGTACAAGGGATCGTCTAATCTAAACCCATACAATTTGGACAGTATGGATCATATGACATCACCACTAGGGGTTTTTTCATATCTTCAGCTTCATGTAGCATGAAATGCTGGTTTTATTGATACAATACAAAAGTGTAGGTAAAATCTTCAGGAGCATAAAATAAACTGTTTCAAATTTAAACCATGTAGATAATTTTAAGTTTTGTTGAATTTAACATCACCTTCTTGAATCAGGGACAATCAGAACAAGAGTTAGAGATCGTAACATTTGAATGAAGTAGATTTTTAGAAACCTTTAGTCTATTCATTTATTGTTGCATTTTTCTCCTTTCATATTCATGAAGAGTAAAATCTGCCGATTCTGCGACAGCCCTGTATAACGTTCCGTGTCATACCTGTGTGTATCTACTAAACACATTGGCTTTATTACAGACTGAACATGTGGGCGTACTTTTTTTTTGTTAACCTCCCGCTGTCGTGTGGAGGCTCTGAATCGTGCTGAAGAAGCCACGTTTGTAAAAGCCCAGGCGTGCTGTTGTGTCCTGTCTCTCTGATAAAGCGCACCTCTGAATGGTTTGTACTCTGGTGACAAACATGAAATGGAGTTACAGAGTAGACTGCGGAGCATCAGAGTCCAATCACAGCGAGACGGCAGTTCACACACGCACAGTAAATTGGCTTTATTGAGAAACAGGGCTATAACGGCATTTGCAGCTCCACAGACACAACACAAAAGCCACAAAAGTCGTTTTATTTCATGAATCAGGGCTGCAAATAAACACACGAGTATCCTGTACATCTTGGTCATGATTTCATCCTTCATTAATAATAAATTGTACTTATTAAATAACCAGATGTTCACCATTAAAAGGCTTTAAAATCATAACATAATCTTGCCACTGAATGCTTGCACTGTTTTTAAATATATTAATATTTGTATGAGGTGTTTTCTTTTTCTCGCTCCAGTAGAATTTGGCTCCAAGACAAATCTGATTGTTAAACCCTGTGTAACACCTCTGTTACAAATAAAAACAAAAGAACAAACACAAGACAGCTAAATTATTCAACACATTAGACGATAGCTGGCTTAATAGAAAAAGTGTAAGTGATGAACGGGGCCCATTTACAGGGGTTTCAGCAGGACGTGCAGTTAATTCACAATCAGTACTGACACTGGAGATCATTTCGCAACCTTTTCTTAAATGTTTGTCAAGTCAAGTCAAGTCAAGTCAAGTTTATTTATATAGCGCTTTTAACAACAGA
>JAOTRR010000032.1:1794835-1805232 GCA_028570945.1 Gogo arcuatus
ATAAAGAATAAGGCACATGACACAATGGCAGCTTGCTCTTGAGAAGGCTGTCCACAAAAATCCGGTGACCAGGTAAAGAGGGGATTAGACAGAGAAGCAACCAAGAAGCCATAGCTAACATCTACCATTCGGAGGTTCCATTTGGAGATTGGAGATTAAGCAAACATGTAGAAAAGTGTTCTCTGATCTGCTGAGAATAAAACTGAACTTTTTCTTTTCCCCCTTGGCACAAAGTGCTCCATTTGGCAGAATCCCAACCCCCAGAATACCATCCTTACTGTGAAGCATGGTGGTGATAGCATCATGTAGTGGTGATGCTTTTCATCAGCAGGGACTACTTGGAAACTGGTCAGGGTTGAGGGAAAGGTGGATGGAGAACATACAAGAACACCTGTTCCAGTCTGGAAGAGACTTGACACTGGGTGCGACGATTCACCTTCCAACAGGACAACAAGCCTAAACATACTGCCAAAGTGACAGTGGAGTGGTTGAGAATCTGTAGCTTGAAAGTTGGTGTTCACCAACAATGATCTCCATCCAATCTGACAGAGCTTGATCAAATGTTCCAAGAAAAAAAAAACAGAATACATATGTTAAAAATCTGATTAGAGACACATATTAGCTGTAACTGCTGCCAAAGTTGGTTTTACCAAATACTGACCCAACAAGTTTCTACTTTTTATTGTTTAATTAACCTGTGTGTCACAATAAAAATAGGTTGCATCTTCAAATGTTAGACTTTTATTGTTTTATTATTTTTTTTTACAAATCTAAAGAAAGAAAACCAATTAAGTCAATTTTAGTTCCAGGTTGTAACACTACAAAATGTGAAAATGTTTCTTTAATTATCTGGTTTCCATTGCTCTTTTCCCAAATGGAAAGCTTTTCATGGCACGAAAATAATAGTAATAATAGTGGCAGATTTTTATGGAGAACAGCAGATGGAAACCTCAGGAGAGGTCTGCAGGGCCAGTGGGAGGTGCACCTGATGTCTCTTTAAATGGGCCAACAATGTGCAAAACTTTCTTTTTTTCAGCTCCAAAATAACAACAAAACTTTGTCACTCAGCGTGAGAATTCCTTCAACCTGCGCCTGAACTCTGCATCAGCGTCACGCTTCATACACATACATTACCACACAGCAAGAACCATACATTTTTAATGAGAACCCATTTTTTCCATAACATAGACACATACACAGAGCCACAAACAGCGAGGTGAAAGTTGAATTAATTTCCCAGCTGGGGAGCACAAACGGCTCATTGGGCGCCAGGAGAGAGTAACGCCGTCTGACCCAGTGGACTCGGTTAAAGTTGGATGCTAAATTAATTGGCGTTCTCATAGGCACTGGGCGAGTGGGACGCTTTCCTTTCTGGGACACGGTTAGCACTGGCTGACATGTAGGAATTCTAGATATTTAAACAGCCACACAAAAATACACATTTCTCATTGTTTTTTGTTAATTGGTTGTGTTAATTAAAAAAAAAAACCAATGTTAACCCATTTGATTTTTTCCTCAGTTTACAAGGATTCTTTTTTAAGGCCTGCATTTTGCTCTCAAATTAAGAACAGAGTTGGAGGTAACAATGATGAGGGAATTTTTAGCATCACATTACCAAATACACAAAATGTACTTATCTAGCATCCAAGCTAATTTCATAAGGACATTAAGGACATTTTGAAAATGATTCACTGAAAATTTATTTAAATTTCAGATAATGTGGTGGACATGAGTGGACATAAAGTGTGAAATAAATTCCATAGCGAATCGACAAGGATTCAATAGGGATTCAACAGGAATTTGATCAGGATTGTATCAGGATTTAATCGGGATTCGACACAGATTCCACAGGGATTCAATATCATTAGGGATTTGATAGGGATTCAATATGGATTTGATAGCAATTTAATAGAGATTCAATAGAGATTCATTAGAAATGTAATAAGAATTTGTTAGGGATTCAATCGGGAATCATTAAGGGTTCATTAGGAATTTGACAAGGAATTGATAAGGATTTGAAAGGGATTCAATAAAGATTGAATAGGGATTTGGTAGAGATTCATTAGGGATTTTATAAGGATTAAAAAGAGATTCAAAAAAGATTCAATAGTGATTCATTAGGAGTTCGATAAGGATTCAATAGAGATTTAGTCAGGATTCAGTAGTGATTTGTTAGGGGTTCAATAAGGATTTGATAAGAACTAACTAATGATTCAGTAGTGATTCAGTAGTGATTCGTTCAGGGTTCAAGAAGGATTCATTAGGGATTCAGGCAAGATTTGATAAGTACTATATAATGATTCAGTAGGGTTTCGATAGAGATTCAGTAAAGATTTGATTGAGATTCAGCAGGGATTCAGACTCAGTGATTCAACAGAAATTCAAACACCACTTAGTGTGAAGAATCTCATTCTGAAGATCCATATCTCCACATGGATCAGCTGACCTGGCTGTTCTGGACTGCTCATGTGAGCTTTCTGGCCAAACTGCACAGAGTTTTGGTGCCGTGACTTTTCACCTGATAGATTCATCCACCTTAACCATATTCCTGTACCATATTTGACTTTGAAACAAAAGATCAGGCTGTATTCCTTATATTCTGCTGATCTACACTGCTATCAAACAGGCCAAAAACATTTAAAATGTATGGTATGTAGACAAAAAGATATGTATATTATTAGAATACTCATGGGCCTTTGTTTGTAAAGTCCTCAGCTCGAAGAAGACCCAAACCCCATGTTTTCCATCATTGCTAACAAATCTTACTGTGAAAAAAGTGCTCCAGAGATGTTTTACCTTCACAATGAAGCTTCTCACATTGCCCTAGCTGTCAAGATAAGACCTTCTGTTCTTTTTCCTCCCCCTCCTCTCTCCTCACCTGGGTGTAATTTTACTCACCGTTATCCTAAAGTCAGCAGTACCTGTCAGCTGTGGTGGTTTCAGGCAAACTCATATAGCACCAGTGAGATCCCTGGTTAAAGGCTGCAATGAGGAATGTCAAGCTCACACCGTTGATAATCACATTACAGTAAAAAGCTTCCTGACACGTACAGCAGGCAATCCATCGAAAGCCATTATTAACTAATGTAATGTCAGGGCTGTGTTATTGCTTCTACCTGCCACAACAGCAATTTGTCATCATCTTCTGAACTTTTAGCAGCATCTGGTCTCTATTTCAGGATGCTAGGTGCTAGAATTTATCTCACCTCCAGGTTTAGCCTATAGACATGGTTAATTACTGAAGAAAATAAAAATAAATCACACACATGCCACATATCCAGATGTGATCTCTAGGATTTGATTGGGAAATATTTATAACACTGGGATATTAAGGCAATTCCTCAGGCATCCGTCAGAAAACAGATGCTACATCATCAAATCGCTGATGCTGTGCCAGTCCCGGAAGAGTGTTGCTCATATCTCATATCTCGTCTCATATCTTATCGCACTGTTCTGCCAGGACCAAAGATGTGTCAGAAAGTTGCATCACTCACAACTGCACTGCATCGTGGGTTTCCTTCGGTGAGATCTTTTTCATGTCATGGTTAAATATATAGCCGGTTAAAATCTACACTAAACCTCTATTTATGACCAGGAATTTATTTGTGAATCAAGTCCAAAAATGGTCTGAATCAGATGTAAAGTTCCAAAGTTCAGCCATCAGGGAAAACTGATTCTGTGAGTAATACATGATTATATGTTAATATTATCATAATGGGGTGGAATGTTGGTGCAGTGGTTAGCACTGCTGCCTCACAGCAAGAAGGTTTTTGGTTCAAAGCTCGTGGCCGACTGGGGCCTTTCTGTGTGGAGTTTGCATGTTCTCCCTGTGCTTACGTGGGGGTGCTCTGGTTTCCTCCCACAGTCCAAAGACATGTGGATTAGGTCAACTGGCTACTCTAAATTGCCCATCGGTGTGAATGTGAGTGAATGTAGATTGGCGACCTGTCCAGGATGTACCCCGCTTCTCGCCTGGGATTGGCTCCAGCTTCCCCTGCGACCCTGACGAATAAGCGTTATAGATAATGGATAGATGGATAAGCATAATGTCCTGCCCTGAAATTGCAAGTAATCACATCCTGTGAATAATATGAGATAAACAAAACCATGAAGCCTACATGGTAAAGTTAAGGAATTAACGAATTAAAGGTGCCATAGAATGGAAATCTGTATTTACCTTGGCATAGTTGAAAAAGGAGAGTTTGGTACAATACCATGATCCTCAAACACTGTTGTTTCCTCCTTCAAATGCAAATCCTGCATATACAAAATAAGGTGGTAAAATGGGTAGATCCTAAACAGTTTTGTTACAGTAAATGCACTAATATTTACTTCCCTAAAATTTGCATACACCAGCCCACATTTTAGCCCAGGCAACATCACTTCCACTTGTGGCGCAAATGCGAATGACTGCCTACTCAGTGGATCTGTCCAATCAATCAATCCATCCATCCATCCATCCATACCATGGACCTGCACAGCCGAAACTTCAACAATTCTGCAGGTATTGATTGATTGAAACGTTTTTTTTTTTATAACAGTTTCTTTCCAGCCACAGTCAGACTGATGGCAAAACACATAACAGAAGGAAAAATATGTCTACTTAATCTCAAAAGTGTAATATTTTTTAAATGAAAGCAACATTGTTTTACAGTGTTTTATAGCATGTATCTCAATGTATTTTACAGTGGGCATTTTATTGCACTTTATAGTGTTTCTTTATTATTTTGTCTCTCAACATATTTTAGAGTGGGTATTTTATTGCACTTTATAATGTCTCATTACTGTTTAGTTCGTTTCTTTATTATTTTTTTTCTGATTTTTATTTTTTTTTACTGCTGACTCTAAGAGCTTTGCACAATAAAATTCCTATCTACCCGTACTGTCCGTGCATGTACAAATGGCAAATAAAATCTCTTGAATCTTGAAGGTATTGTGAAGAACGAAACAATGACAATGGAGCAACGGCAATGAAAATGGCACAAGGTGTGATCAAAAGGTTCCAAGACTGTTCCAGTTGTGAACGAACAGAGTGCAACACAGTATGCCGTGTGATGCCGTGCTCTCAACATCAGAACCATTTTCATTACAACGTGCAAATTTGCATTTGCAATTTTACGATAGACCTTAAACTTGTCAAACTCGGGAAATCGGTAACAGAGACCCTTTAAGGGCTTCAGAAAGCCTGCAGCAATAAGGCATTTAGCTGGGTGAGGTGTTCTGAGTAGCATTCGCGCTTCAAGAGGTGCAGAAGGTCACTGGAGGATGACGAGAGGTCAAGGCTAAGCTCAGTATTTGACACTGAAGAGAGGGACAGTTCCAACTTTATTGGCATCACAACCCCAACCGCAACCTGTAAGTAACTAGTCATGCTGTGTGATTTTATCCACTTTTTGACAACTGAAGCCAGATCTTCTTAAATTGAAAGTTTCAAAGTTAGCTAAGAACTTTAAATTACTTTGTTTTGTTGTTGAGATCAAAAGCAAGTAGCTAGTATGGGTAATGTTAGCTGCTAGCAAGCCCCATTAGCTAGCATAGCTCCTGAGATAGTACAATGACTTAGCTTATGTACATGGAGGATCATTTTATTTTCCTGCTTGTATCCCATTCAGAGAAATAGCCTGTGTGTCATATAAATATAAGATGCATCTTTGTCAATCCCTTTGTCAAGTAATTCTCTAATTTATATTTCATCAATAAGACATGACTCAGAAGCTAACTAGTTCAGTTGCATTTCTGAGTACGTCATATCAGGTCCTGCTTACAAATGATGTAAGCCAAACCACCTCGCTGCAAATCAGCCAATCAGAGCAAAGCTCATCAACATATTAATGAGCTTGTTTCCTTCTACGCTCAAATTATAGCGTTGGAAATGGGCGTGTAAAACCGCACCTGGGCATTTTTCACCCCGAACCAATTACCCCGGTCAAATACCCTCTGTTTAGACATCAATGAACAGTTTAAAATGCTGAATAAATGCATTCTCTGGCACCTTTATAATTAATAATCATGTGAAGTAAAATAAATAATCTGAATTTGAAAATACTTTGAAAATTCCCATATGAAAATAAAAGAATTGTGTAAAAAATCACACAAAAATAAATTAATTCTGTAAAGAATATCACACATAAGAAAAAAATTACATGTAAAAATAAATTAATAATGTGGAAGAAATACGCAAAAATGAATGAATCATGTAAAAATAAATCATGCAAAAAATAGATTAATCATACACGAAAATAAATTGTGTAAAAAATTCATATGTGAAAATAAATTAATCATGTAAAAATTAAAAATAAAAATGAATAAAAATTACATGCAAAAACAGATGAATAATATGTGGGGGAAAATATGTGAAAAATGATTTATGAAAAAAATCACGTTAAAATAAACAAAATGTGAAAATTAGTAAATTGCGCAAAAATCGCATGTGAGTAAATGTAATAAACAAGCATAATAAACATAAATTAATTACTGTAGTTAAATAAAAACATACGGAAATAAATTGACCATGATGAAAAACCGAATGTTGAAATGGATCATTCACATGAACATAAAAAAATCATGTGTGAAAATAAACGGCTCATGAATAAAAACAAAACAAAACAGGCAGTACATATATATGATAATGTGTGAAACATGATGAGTGAAGTTTCTATAAACCACATATGAAGCTCTTGACTTTTCTGAGTGAGTTCTTCACTGAATACTGATTAGCCAACTTTATAAAAATAAAATAAATAAATAAAATTCTCTCCTGACTGAGTAGCTACGGTATTAGATTAGCCGTTAGCACTTTGGTACTTCTTGCTGCTCTTCACATTTGGCACTTTGTCGCTGACTCAGCTCAAAAGTTTTAATCAAAATCAAAAATGAAGTTTTTAATTTAATGCTTATGTGAAACATTTAGCAGTTAGCAAATTAGCCATGCTAACACACTAGCCTGAAACAAAACCCTGACTAAACTGAACTAGCTTTGCCGGCTGCACTCTACAATTACAGTGTGGTGTCTTTGTACTAAATTTAGTCAGAATGCAGAGGAGGAAGCTTGAGGCGGTGACTCTTCCTCCATCTAATTGGCAGCAGGTCACACGAGCCGAGCTAGCGTCGCTACAGCAGTGGCCTTAGCGCTAAAGATATCATGACAGTGACACTTACTTGCACTGCTGCTCTCCTGAGAGGCCGAAACAGCCCATGTTAGCCTGGACCACGTAATAAGGCCCTAAACGTCCCTAAGCTTGGCCCTAATGAGGAGAGACCAATGGTGGATGGGCAAAATTTGAGGGAGGAAATTGAACCCTGGGGTAATGGATGACTCGCCTGTCCAGATTCGCCAAAGATATTTTTCACCATGTTAAACCTCAGCCACGTCTAATGCGAGATTCAATTGGCCGTGCTCTGGCTCGACTGCGCCATTACTTATGTCACGTAAAAGCCAGTTGGTCTGAGGTCATGGAACAAGTCCTTGACCATAAAAGTCGGGTTTTTGTACAGACTGACAGCTTGTGCAAAGTGGGAAAAATCATGCAGACGCTAAGCAGATTTCCAGCTAATAACAGCCAGAGGTGCTGAAAGTACCAAGATTCTTTACACAAGCAAAGTGCATCGATTTGTCTAAATAAATCCTCTGGTAATAGTCACTCAGAGTAAAGCAGGATAGTATAAACGCTTGTGTTTACTTACAAGAAAGATTCATATCACACTGCTTTTAGTTCCTGAAGGTAAATTAGTGCCCCTTTAACCACACAACCAAGGAACATCGGTAAACAATAAACAAACAACAGCTTTATTCGTAATCTCGCAGACGTTAACTAGCATGATACAAACTAGCCAAATGCTAATCTCTAAGTGTCAGAATATAAACTGCACTGAATATAAAGTGTATATTTGGACAGTGGACTCTCCACATAAACAAATGTATGTAATCATAGTTTTCTGTGAGGACACGTTTGTTCAACATTAATGAAGGAGTCTCCAGTGTCAGTGCTTTGCAAAGGTCTGCGGTAAAACTGCTACTTTAGCTATTTAGCTAGTAAAGTACTCCGGGAAATGGCAATATGACCAAAAGTGACTTGAGAAAAATGGACCTTTTTCTCATCTCATTTATTTGGAAGAGTATTGCATTTGATCAGTTTGCCAAAACATGAATAAACTAGTTAAAAACAAACAAACAAACAAACAAACTGTTACTAGGCAACTGAGAAATATGAACACTGAACTCGCTAATGACTAAAGACTAAAATTTATCTAGCTAGCGTGTAGGATTTAAAACTTTATTGTAAAGGCAATGTGAGCATAGAAACACGAATAAAATAAAATAAAAAAAACACTTCTCAGATTTGTTCTTAAACAAACAAACAAGCAAACAAACAAATACATTAATAAATAAATAAAAGACAATCCAGTTACTTTTTTGCCAGCTAACTGTGTATTAAAATGTATTTATTTATTTATTTATTTATTTATTTATTTATTTATTTATTTATGTAAATGGTGCTATAGATATATGTGTATAATTAAATGTTTATAAATGTACATCCTAAATTAAACCAAAAATCTTTTGGTAATGTTAGAATTTAAATATTTATTTCTGCAGAGGAACAGAACAGTTTATTGGAAAATTAATTTTTATATCATGCACGTTTATTTTTTAAAAAAATGCACTATAAAAATTTAACAAACATCCAATAATTATGAATATTAAATGCACGTTTTTTATATTAGATAGGTTAGTCACTAAAGATGATACACTATGTTTACATTTGTCGTATCATCACACAAAGTTTGGTGTTAATTTTTTTTTTTTAATGGCATTAAAAGATAAAAGTCTTTTTAAAAATCTATTAGGATGAAACCTGTGAAACCCTGACGATTGTGTTTCTCCACCTACACACTACCTCACATTTATCCAGAACACAATAAAAGCAGATAAAATCTGGCTAAAGCTACAGCCGAGGCTCATATCCAGTTCTTAAATCAACATTAGCGCCAAAGGAAATGGATCTTTTCTATCAAAAAAAAAAAGAAAAAAAAAGAACAAAAAAGAAAAAAAAAGCGGTCACTCATTACCTATCTCTGCAAGAAGAACAGGTCAAGGAGGTCTGCGTTCCACTTATGTCAGCACGTGACGCGGAATAAATTATCCAAGTGAGGACACGATGTAGAGATGGGATTCCAGCAGGGTCAGTGTTTTTTGTTTGTTTGTTTGTTTGTTTGTTTTTCTTCCCCACTTGAGTTTAGATTAATCATGTCAACACCTGTTTACTTGTGCCTGAAAATCAGAATGAGGCGATGCAATCTGCCGCTTTGCAGAACAAACAGGTTTCTATCCGGGCATGATTCTTTCATCTCCGGAATGTGTGTGTGTGTGTGTGTGTGTGTGTGTGTGTGTGTGTGTGTGTAGGTGTTTAGAACTGGTATATGGAGAGCTTTGCAGAAACATCAATGGAACATCTATTTGAAGCTTAATATTAAATCCTAATTTAACTCAAGACTTGTTTTATTCTCTGATATTTTATTTTCTGTACTTTTATTTTCACATTTGTCTTGTATGGCAGGATGATTCATGTAAATGGATTAAAAAATGTGTAATGATTCAAGATTTCTGTTAGTACACTTGTATTTATCTTTTCTGGAAGGAGTCTCCAGTGTAATTCCTCAGGACAGAGGAGTTTACGCTTTGCAGTATAATGTACATGAGAACAGGAACGTAACTTGTTCCATGGACGTTCCGCAACATGAAAGGTAACTAGAAACAAATAAAGTACAATGCATACAATCAAACTAACACTGTATGATACTCTTATCTATAACTGGAGCAAAACTAAGAAGTAATCTACAAACACAGGATAAATCCTGACTGCTTTTGTGGGAGGAAAAATGCTGCAAATCATTTAATACTGAACTTTACATCCTTTACAATTTTAAAACACTCAACATTCAGGTCACATGTGCATACACCACCATCATGTGCCTGAGTGTGTCTAATAACAGGATTTATGTTGGAGGAAGTAATAATGGTCATTTTGGGAAACTTGTATGTGGCTTCTGCAGTAGTGAACTGACTGCCCTTGTGTGCTCTTCTTACACCTTTTTTCTGAACCCTATTCATATTCTGTTCTAACTAGTTCCAAAGTACAGCTGGTGAATAATGATGATAATGATGGAGTTCATCAATTCAACTAAGTCACAGTGCTGAGCTCTCTCTCTCTCTCTCTCTCTCTCATCCTTTCACTGGTACTGACAGGTACACAAGCCACACCTCCTTCACTTGTACTGACAGGTACACAAGCCACACCTCCTTCACTGGTACTGACAGGTACACAAGCCACACCTCCTTGACTGGTATTGACAGGTACACAGGCCACACCTCCTTCACTGGTACTGACAGGTACACA
>JAOTRR010000032.1:1881421-1891734 GCA_028570945.1 Gogo arcuatus
ATCAAAGTCACTCAGATCTTTATACTTGCCCATTTTTCCTGCTTCCAACACATCAACTTCGAGAATTTTTTATTTTTTATTTTTTTGTTTTTCTCTAGGAAAATCCGTCTATGTGAACTCTGCAAGAGCCTCCTTTTCTGTTTCTTTCTGTTTTGTTAAAGTTCTTTGGTTACATTTGTTTAGCTTCTCTGAGAGAGAAACTGTGGTAGGGATCTACATAGAAGGATTTCCCGAGAGGTACAAAATGAAGAACCCTATATGGTTCTAAATGTAACTGTTTATAGCAATACTACACAGATAAACCATTAAATAAATGTAGTACCATAACTTAAGGGTTTTTGGGTTGTCCCACTGGGGAAATCTTACTCTCCCCTCTGGAGAAGGTTCAATGTACTCTTGAAGAACCCCTATTTCTAAGAGTGTACAACATTGCGTCATCTACTTTCTTCATTCACAACACTCTTAGGGAACAATAGCAGTTCTTCAAGAGTTCTTTAAATGGTTCCTAAAGGGGTTCTATTTGGAACCTGCACTGAATAGGAAACCCTCTCCTCCTTATAAGGTCCTCCATAGAACCTGGTTTCTCTCAACAGAGAGACAAACTAAAGAACTCTTTAAGGTACTACATGGAAGCATTTTTCCCCCTAATAGTGTACATTCAATTTTTGTTTTCCAAGTCTGTAATTATTTTTTTAAATCTTGGACAAATTAGAAATTGAAGACAGCTTCTGAATTATGTTTTTTTATAAATAAATAAATAACAGCAGCTATGATAGCAGTACTACTCAATGTAACTATAAATAGCTGAAAACAAGGTGCAATGAATAAAAATTGTAATTGTTGGAAAATTGCTGGGGAATAAAACACTTCATGACGTGCTGTTATTGAAAAATGATTAACTTTGGGCTTGTAACAGTGACTCGGCTTCACCGCACCACATTGTCAGTTATTATTTTTGTTCATATCTACCTGCGATATATTTTTAAACAAGTTTAGTTGGTCATATTTCCAAAAATAAAACAAGCTAGAATTCTAATTACTAGTGTGAGTGCAGGAGCTAATCTGAGTTATCTGGCAAGCTTTCTAAAAATTACTCTTCCTCCTATTCATAGCTGTTTAGAAAGCGTTATCTGTTCATCCTGAATAATCTATTCATACTGTAATAAACCTACTCAATCATGTTATCCCTTCTTTATTTAAATCACGTCCACATTCTCCAGGCCCTTTCCATCCCCAAAGCACATTCATGCTTTAAAGTAAAACACTTCACAATATCTACTCAAGGCACTCTTTCATTGTCAGTGCTTTAAGCCAAGGGTTGACTTTTTTTCCACAAAGCTTTCTCATCTCACAGACAATGCAGGCAGATGTCACTGAAGGATGTGTCAGAGACAGGCCTGGATTATATTAACAGGCGAGTGCCGACGCCACTGGCTTGTCACTTTACATTTCATCTGAGCAGAGAGGGGAGACGGTGAACGGTGCAGAGGGACATCGATGGCGGCTCCGAGCCTGGCACTGACTGCCAACCGTCGCCTCTGAGACTCTGTCAAGGCTGTCCCCATCCGGGAGGAGGCGAGGAGCGACGTGAAGCTGGCAACCCCGTTACAGACCCGGAAGGCTGCTCCGAACCCACGTTAAGTCAAAGGGAGAAGAGTTACACTCGGGGTGATGGAGGGAGCGCATGAAGCATGTGGGGTGAAGTCTGAGGTAATGTGAATCTGATTAGTCAGAAGTAGTTTCAAATGAAAAGCAATTCACAAGTCCGTATATATTAATGCACTTATCAGTGTTTCTATAGTAACAGCTCATTCACAGGGACTTGTACAGCGGACAATCCACATGAACAGATTACAAAACATCTGTAATCATTCATATGGTGATTTTTTTTTAATAAGGAAAGATTTAGTTATCATTTATGGAAGGAGCCTCCAGTGTCAGCACTTTGTAACAGTCGATAAGTTTTCTGACATCTTCAGGACTGAGAACTTTACTCTTTGCAGTTTCCCTTTAACATATAAAGCTGTTTTTTGTCTTGTTAACAAAAAAACGAGATGCTGGTGAGCGACTGTTTATAGCTACTATAATGTAAGTGAGAACAGGAAGTAACTTGTTTCCTGGATGCTCCACAACATTAAATGTTGTTAAAACAGAAAAAAGTACTAAAAAAAGTCCATCTCTTTAAAAAGATTCTAGAAAATTATCACAATTATTGTTGGCAAATTGGCTGTGGTATACGAGGAATAAAACACTTCAGTGTGGTAACAGTAATACCACTGATTTCTGGCGCTCATGAAAGGTGAAAGATTTGTGATGTCATGCATTTATATAGCTTATAGAACTGCAGATGATGCTCCACATGCTGACCACTTGACTACGTTTTACTACTTTGGAAGCAAATTGCCTAAAACAACACCGACCACTGACCGTGACCAGCAGATTGAGGCTTTTTCCTCAATTTTCCAAATGCGCGAATATACTTCACTTTCACCACTCGTACATCCTCGTTAGGTTTGGGATTGATGCCTTTTTCATGCATTGATAATCAGACAATTTTCCAGATGATAATTGAAATATATTAGCATTTTTCATATAGAAATAAGCAACCCTAAATAAATAGACAAACCCTTAATTATCTAAGTTGCGAAGGCTTATCAGTATTCAGTGTCATATAAGGAAGCACCACTAGATGGAGCTGTGTTAGCCTGGTTGATTTTGAACGAGGAAGAGGTGAGCGAGGTAAATTAGTATTAACTAAAAATCAGAGCTTGTTTACGGACATCCTGTCTAAATGCCGTTGTACCAAAATTGGCTGCAGTTCGCCTAGAGGGCGCTCACGAGATAGTCCTGAATGAATGGGAGTGAAAGGATCTAAATGGCTGAAGTAATTATTTTTATTTTTTATTTTTTGCGAATATAGTATGGATTATGTATCAGAATTGAAATGAAATGAAAAAAATACTAACATTGTTTCATTTTTCGTACAGGGAAGGTGATTTTGCCCATAAAGCACTTACATTCTGCTAATGTATGCCATGATGGTTGCATTTTGATGATGATCATGCTTTCTGGGTATTTTACTACAACTTCAAAATGAGAAAAAAAAATCTAAAAATGGAACTACTATATATCTATTGACTCTACCCCTTATATCGAAAACATAATGAAAATTGGCAGAAATATTTTTTTTTATCCCATGAACGTTACATTTTGTAACTACAGCTCCATAGACCCCCATTCATTCTATCTCATGAGCGCCCCCTACACAACCAGAAGTTCTCAGAGTGGGAGTTCTCTCCTATTATAAATTCTCAGCTACTGTATACAAAGCCTATAGATTTTATATCGCCCCTTGTGGTCTCCGAAAGCTATTATTCCAGACTACATTAAACGAATGAACTAGAAAGCATACATATTAGGCATCTAACTGTAATAATAAATGTTGGCTAATTTTAATACATCGATGCTTCAAGAACATATCGATAAAATAATGTGCAAATCAATAATCTATATATTGATATTTTATGAAATCCCTTGTCTACATGAGCGACGTTGTTCACCTTATGTACATCTGGAGAATTAAAAGTGATTTCTGCTAGACAGCACGTCAGAGCCAAAACATCCCTGTCCATCTGGTTCACAAGTTGAACTGTAGTGTTTAGTGATTTCATTTAAAAGTATTGACTAATCTAGCAAATCCAGAAGAGTGGTATTCAAACCAGACCTTAAAACACTAACTGTTATAGGAACACTGTTAGTGTTAGTACTCAATAACGTGCTGGGCAGTATGTGGTTTGAAACACGACGTTAGTTTGTTTAGACAGTTGTGGACACACGGTCACATGGTGCTATACTGCTTTCACTATTACACTATTACTATTTTGCACCATTATCAGTTAACAGCAAGAATAAATCAGCCTTCAATTTCGTAGGACTTGTGAAAAAGTGCATCAGGAGGGTTAAACTGTTAATAAAAGTTCATACACTAGGTATTATAGTGGATTATTAATTAGACGCTAGTGGGTGGTCTTAACTGCCAATTGCTATTTTTGAAGCTAGTGTGTTATAGAAGCACAAAAAGGTATTCAAGTGGTCAGTTTGCAGAGGGCAGAATATCTGTGGGAAGAAATTTACATTTTCATACATCCTGTTAGTTTATGATTCATATTTGTTGCTTGTTATGAACGCCCACAAGCCAAATCAGAGTCACACTGATATCTCATAGCAGCATTGATCCAGACAGGATGGAAAAAGCAAAGCAGAACTGTGCCCTTGTGTACTGACTGTGCTAAATAAAACTCAATATTTCATCTATTATGGAGTGTGCTTGAAGATTCATGGACTGCATTAAACGTTTCTCTTCTCCTGCGCTCACACTCATTAAAGACTGTGCAACAAAGCGTCGCTATCAATCACCCACTCAATCAGTGGTCAGTGGTGAAATGTTTGTCACTCCTGTGCTACTTAGTCGCCACATCAATTACCACCGCCTCTGGTGGCTCCTCAGATCGTGCTCATGTTCCTCTCAGTGCTCTTACTCTGAAATTCATGGATCTGACTGAGTGATGCGTCTTGTGTTTCGGGTAAGTCGTTAAATTTAATGAGGAAACAAATAGAGAAGAGAATTTTACATCACACAGGAAGACGTAGGCTATTAAAGGTGACTTTCTGTCTTTCTGATTTCTGCTCGTCTTCAAGCTCGAGTTTGATCTTCCTTCTAATGACAGTTTTACTCTGTGCAGTGTATCAGTGTGTTCATTCAGAGTTAAAGGAAAAATCCACCCTTAACAACTTGTATCTTAATCTTGCTGATAGTGGTGTAGTGAGATTTAGCCCTCACGTCACCTCTACCTTAAAAGAGTGATGTGGCGGCACTTTAGTCCTTTAGCCTGCCTAGCTCTCTCGGATCAGCTTCCAAAGCTTCAATTTTCACTCTAATACCACCATCAGCGCCATCACGCTTGTCATCTCATAGATCACTAACTAGCCTAACCGAGACTCTTTCACGTCGTATAGCTGCATTGCATTCTTGAACTTTGAATTCAACGTTTACAACGCCTCCACTGCTTCTACACTGGATTTTATTAATATGAACTTGAACAAATGGTGAGGGAGAGTACAAAGCTAACAGTGAAACCTGAGCATTATCACTAATGGTTTAGCTCATTGTACAATCTAAAACATTAGTGATTGTGATGCACACGAACGCTAACTTCTCATGGGAATGACAAATACAACATCAACCAACAAATTATCACCAGAATCACTAAATACATCACAAACCTGAAAACATCATAAATATTACTAACAAGTTCTACGAACGATTGTAAGTTGTTGTTTTTGAGAATAAACATCACACCCAAAAGCCTCACTTCTGTATTCTTTCAAAATCACCCTCAACACAGAATTCTTTGTAAATCACCCTCAACATGCCCTTTTTTGTGTGTGTGGTATTTGGGATCTTAGTAAATCAAAGCCTGAGAAAAAGCAGAAATTGTTGATAATTTCATCCAGATAACACTTTCATTTCTGCACTCTCCTGCTCCGTCTCCTGCTGTGTAAATGTAGTGTCCCCTTTAAGAGCCATTCATCAGGGAGCCATTTTCTCCCTCAGTGTCACATCAGGCATGTTGGTCGATGGTTGGTCTTTGTCACGCTGAAGCCGTCTCTTTGTAAATTTAGCTCAGCCTCAGTTTATTTCCAGCCTTTATTTTCTGATCCTGAGTGAAACTGACTAGAACAATTCCTAAGCACCTAAATGTCACATAACCGTCCTGCTTACTTCCTCTTTTTACTGTGGAATTTATCAAATGATTGGATTTGCAGGCATTCTGTAGCTAGCTAAGTACTTTGCGCTAATATAATGCATTAGGAAGGGCTGGGAAGAGAAACCATAGCAACCAGCATTTCAGCTCGCCCACTAGGTGAATAAATCAGTGCTGGTGTGAACACGGCGTGTGTCACAGTGTCAGATTAGTAACAAAAAATAATATTGGGAGCTAATTAGATATGAATGAGCATGTTATACCCATTGTTAATATTTTATATATGGTTACCTTTTATAAGGTTGGGAAGAAAAAAATGTGGGTGAAGCTAACTGCAGGCGATTCGTAGCTAGTAGTGTTGGTTTACATGTTTAGCAACTAAATTACAAAATGTAGCTACGTTATGTTTTTGAACAACCGGAAATGTTCCTAGTGTGAGATTAGGAATAATTAATAGCACAATGTGATTAATTAATGCCTGGTATAACATGCTAGTTGTTAGCAGTTAGCCTCCTAGCATACATAAATAAATAAATAAATTTCACAACACAATTTTTTCTACATTAAACAGCTATAATTTTGTCATAATTTGTATGTTGTAATTTTATGTTGTCTGATTTTTTTTTAAAAAGCTAGAACAATAATAAATAAAATAAAACGTAAATAAAAATAATAAACATACTACTTTACTACTATTAATTATAATGTAAATAAATAAATAAATAGCATGTTTTGATCATCCACACTATTTGTTACAGCACATTCTTGTGAGAATATGACAAATTATTTCACATGTCTAAAGTCTAACTTATTTTAAATTCTACTGCATAAAACTGAAAACATCCTGAAAACTCATCATTATAGATTTTTAAAGATTGCTATGTGTGTGAGCTGCGGTTCTGAAACATGGACAGTTCTCCGAATTCATTATTCCCTGCATCCCCAAGTCATGCTTAAAGGTACCTTGCGTGTGATTTGATAAAGAATGAATTTTCACTGTGATTTAAAACCCAGCCTCAGTAAAGGGACATTTCTTCATATTCACTCCCTTCTGCTAAAACCTAACGCCATTGTCACGCTAGATTTTAATTAAGGCTAATCTTTTTTTGTGACTGTTCATGACTAAGACTAGCGCAGATCTGATTGGTCTCTGGGATGATGCCTGTGAATGTTTTAGGCCAATTTGAAATGTTTTAAAACACCAGTGACCTCTTGTGTCCCGGGGCTCACACAACAGGAAGTACATCACATCATTCATTTATAACACAAACGTAAATGTAATGTCTATTATGTAAGAAAAACCTCAAAGAAAATCAATCTCTCTGTCAAATAGGAACAGCAGCGAGGTGGAAGACAGTGTTTGATCTGAGACTTTGTATTCAACATTCAACATGTTACAGTCAACTCTTGAGCTTCAAGGGCATATCGCCACAGGAGAAAGTTTCCTCATCTGCCACTTAAAAGGTCTTGTCCCCCAAGCTCAAGCTGCAGGCTCTATCAGGCAGCCTCCGTGGATGTGTTTTAATTAAAGAATCCACCCTCAGCCCACCTCCAGCCCTTCCTTTCTGTCCCCTGCTGCTCCTCGTGCTCTCCGTCTGCAATCTGCCATTGTGGCACAGAGAGATAAGACTACAAAAAGAGCAGAAAATGGCCAATAAAACATCCCACAGGGCCGGTTTCTCCGGGAACGAGCCTTGTTACCCTACATGACTCTTTTACATCAAGGTGGACTCCTGCTCTGCTTTTCATGTGTGCCATGGTAATTGATTCAGCTCACTTCCTCCATGCACTTCATTGCACTAGAACTAGCGGGATCAGGCGTGTAATGAGGACCATGGGACACGGGCACTATGGAGGACCGGTAATTTTAATCATGGTCAGATAGAAGGAAACGTCAACATCTCAGGAGCCATTAAACATGCTGATTTTCCGACACATCATGAACCTTTTCACTCTGTTCTCTGATATGATATCGTATCATGTGATATGAGGCAGGTTCTATGATTCTAAGATCCTAAGATTCTCATAAAAAAGCCAAAAGTTAAACTTTATTATTTTTCGTCATTCTTTCAAGAAAGAAAAGCTATGTTCGCCTATCTCCAGCAACTATATCTCATCTTCTTACAAGGTTCCTTTCCTGCATTATGCTCTGAAACAAGGAACAGGGTTGAGTTTTTAGCATAGAATTAGCAACTTCTACTTCCTGTTGAACATGTGACTTGTGGAATATTCCAAATGTTTCACAGGGGTGAATGTTTTCAGGTCACAGGGTTTAAAGAATAATTTTGCATAACTTAAATATACATATTTTTGGATCATATAATGGACAAGTCATGGAAAAGGATTATTTTATTCAAGCATGAAATGTTAAATGGATGTAAACATCAATGCAAAAAGTATTAAAAAATAAGATTTTGAAGTATTTTAAATATTGATTTAAAGATTTATAGGTAAAGTGGCGAAACAGGCAAAAATATTGTTTTGTAAGTGAAGTGCTGTAGATTAGAGTTGTTACAAAATGCCACTGTCCGTGTCTGTATCTGGATTTAAACCATAAGTGGGTGTGGACTAAACCAGAAAGCTTTCTTTCTGGTTCAACTGCACAAACTATAAACAAACTACTAGCTTAATTTAATACACCATAACCCTGACCAGGCAGTTACTAAGGATCAATAAATGAATGCTATAAATGTTTCATGTTAATCTGACTCCGTTAATGGTGTTTTCCAGATTAAGGTTAGCAATAAACAGCTAGCTACATTTTTCACACTTGGATAGCTAGCTAAAAAAGACAATCTCCTGGCACAGATGCTAATAAACACAGCACCAATACACGAGTTAGCTAGCAGTAGCAACAGGTCTGAGTTCGTTTCATACTGTTGGCTTTTCTGAGCTTGTCAAAAACACTATTTATGCTTCTGCATTCATACACAATGAAGTGTGAAAAAGGACTTTTTGATAACTTTTTTCCTTTATTCAAAATATCTTTATTTGCTAAGACATCATTTTTGTGGAGGATGTTTCAAATAATGTTCTAAGTTATTTCTCCAAAACATGCATGTAGATTGTTGTAAAGGACATTTCCATGCGTTTTAATTGTCCTTTCCCTTTACTTTACATACATATTTAAGCAGACTTGTAGAGTATATATTGTAAATGTCCACAGATAAACGCTATACCCAGCAGTCCACCCATTCTGGTTTCTGTTCTTGAATTAACCTCATGTTAAAGCTACATTTCATAGCCCACACCATCGCTTCAGTCTTATAAACTGAATGGAACGTCAGAAAGGAAATGAAGTCATAAGAATGTGTTTAGGGAAGAGAAGTACTTCACGGCAGCCTTAAAAGCCTCCATGCTCTTCTGCGGCTAATGTTTCCTGCCACTAATGCTCAATTTTGTTGACACCACGAGATGTGTACCGCCATGGCTAAGTCTTTGATATACATGAATAAGTAAATACTGTTGTGTTGATTCTGCCATTTCTCTAATTTCTAGCATACAGTGATGTTTGGGAGATGAAACGGGGCGTAAATTGGTGTTGACAGGCGGAGGCATATTACGTCTGAAAAGATGTGTTCAAATTGTCTCCTCGCTATTTAACTGCAAGCTCGATGTGAAATGAAAAATGTACATAAACACACAGTGTATGTTATATTACATAATGATATGAGTCTTTTTGGCTTTTTGACACTTTACATATGGGTGGTGTTCATAGGGCTACATAACACCTACATAGCCCCTTCATGACAACGTGCTATATTAGCATTTATAGTAGCTTATGTACACAGGTCATACATTTCAGCATTTGTTTTGTCAATTTTTAGGTCAGGGCCCTTATAAATGTTTATGTACATTTATGTCAGTTGTTGTGTCAGTTGTTGCTTATGAAGGTGTCATATAGTGCTATGAATTCAAACTATGTACGAGTCGTATAATGGTCATGATTATAGCATGCCAAGTGAAGGTGATTGGAAAATCTGAACAAAGGTGGATACACACAAATTTTCACAAAAAGCTCCTGAAATCGGATGGAACATAAAGACCTGCCTTATACCACTGTAACATAGTGAAGGTTTGAAGATGACAATCAGTACTATGTAATAATGTAATAACAGAGCTAGCCTGTTATCATGACATTCTTATGCATACCAACTAGTGTCAAAGGCTTGGGTGTTGCCAGGCATTTGTGTGTGTGTGTGGGGGGCTTCACCCCCCCCAAAACATGCTCTAGCCCTCCCACAAACAAATTTTATCCAAATAAAACAGCCATTTAAAAAAAAAACAAAAAAAAAACAGAGCTAGCATAGCATCTAGTCTGACTAACCCAGTAGTCTGCCATTGTTGTTACTGTGCTTGGTTATTGTGCATGTGCATCACTAGGCATATTCTCCTAAACATGGTCTAGCCCCACCCCAAACAAATCTCACTAGTGTAAACTTTCAAATAGCTGGTATAATTTTTTACTCAGTACAAACAATCACCGCACACAACTAGTGTTGTAGTCAAGACCACCTAAACCGAGACCAAGTCATGACCAAGACCAGA
>JAOTRR010000032.1:1993891-2004717 GCA_028570945.1 Gogo arcuatus
ATATGACTTTTCTCCGTACTGAACTTGCTAGTACTTTAGCTGACCATGAAAATTTGGTTCAGAATCTTCTGCTAGTTGGGAGTTGGGTACATTTACAGGTCTATGTTTACTTTAGTCAGTCAAATAACTTGACTCTATTCCAACGACAAACTTCCTGCCATTCAGACTCATGGAATAACAATCTAGTGTCTGGGCAAAATTAATGTCTGAGCTACAAATAATTCGAAACCGTCTCCATCTGGCATGTTATTATCCTGCACTCAGGTCTCCGGAGGTGTAGCTCGGATCCATACATCCTCTTTAGTCTCCCCTTGTTTCCTTTGCTGTGTTTGCTAAAGCACTCTTCTCCTCCATTTATTTGACCAAAAAAAAAAAGTACGTAGTGCCCTGGGATAAGCAGCAACCGAGCTAGCGTGTGCTAATGCCAGCGGGAAACGAAGCACCTCGCTAATGACGACTGGCAGGGGCCATCTATTCTCGCCATGTGATCCAGTGCTGTGGAGTTGTGCTCTGCGTGACGCCAGAGATCTCGCTTCTTTTAGGAGATAAAAAAACAACGCTCTGACTCGATACTTGTGCAAACCCAAGCTGACGGATTTTCTGGCTTTATTGCAGCGGCATTGTTTCTCATTATTTTTTCATACCGAGGATAAATATTTTATAAAGGAATGCCCCGTACAATGCACTATTTCAGGCTTAATATGCCACCTGTAGTCTTGAATATGGTGTATGGGGTGTATACGTTCTAATGCTCTCATAGTTTTAAATGTGTGTACAGAATTAGGACCTTTTCAAGGCTGAAGTAAATGAAAAAAGTACAACTGTTCATGTAGGTCAGCTCGGAAACGCTTACAGAGCAGAGCTTTTTTTTTCTTTTTTCTTTTTTTTTATCGTGTGCACCTGTCTTGCGACTCTGCAGTTAAATATCTCTGTTTATGTGCAAACATGAGAACAAATTAATCTGCCTCTTTTTGCATTCCAAGCATTTTTAAGCATTCATAGGACTCTTTGTCATTAAGGGCAGCTAGCACAGCCTTACAAACAGAACCTGTCCAGCGTCTGCATAAAATACATTCTGTTCTCCAAGCAACAGCTCAGAGAACCATCTCAGATATGCGTATTGATTTATGTGGTGGATTTATGGAAGCGTAAATGGGCGAGACAGGAAATTGTTTTAATGTCTGTAATGTTTTGACCTTAGCATGACTAGAGTTGGTCGAATTCTTGAGGCTGAGTATATGTAACTTAAGTGGGTGTGTTGTGTTTTATTGATGTTCGTGCTGTCTTCTGTTGCACCTAGCCTTGATTTACATGATTTTCAGCTGCAGGAGAAAATACCTGAGATGGTTTTTAATGAATAAGTACATTGTAGCTGGTAACGTCCTTGCAAGAAAAACAGTGACGCAACCAGGATAGAACTTAGCCATCCGTACACTTACATGACAATAGTTGCTAAGCAGCCTAAAGTCTGAGTCAAGCACAAATAACATTCATAAAAGGAAAAATCATATTATTATGAATTTCCCAAACAGAAGTTGTGATCAATTCAGAATCCCATCATGGGTAAGAATAAAATTGTAGCAGATGGAGGGGGGAAAAAACAACAACAAAAAAACCCAAGATAAACAAAAATAAAAGTGCCCGAACTTTTTTTGTAATAAAAATTAGTTTTTTAAATTTTTTTAAATTAAATTAAATTTTGTTTTGTAAAAAATCAAGGCAAATGTTTGATGCGACTGCAATTTAATTTAATATTATTAATAGGCAGCTTGTCCATTTATTTTTACCCATCAAATAGACCAAAGTCCCACCTTCTTAGTTTTTATTGGTTCACAAGATTGAAATTTGCGAATTCATTGGTCAAGTTTTACCTAAAAATTTAGACGGACACGCACATTTGAAAGTAACCACTGCCAGTGCTCATCTTTCATGTCTTTCCTCCTTTCCTCATCAGCGAATTGACGTTTTTTGCTGGCTGAATTTTATTCACATTTTGTCTGACCGCTATTTTAGATAAATAAAAAAATCTATAACGTTCTATTTAACTTTACACCGAAACTTGCGTGTTGTACACTTGATAGACCATTCAGAAAATTTCTGAAACCGATTCCAAGGACTCAACGTCACAATAAGACGCCGAGGGAACCACCAAAGAAGCCAATCTGCAACTGACAGTGATGACGATGCGGACTGGAGTTTCAGCTTAACTAATATAGACATAATTCGACTCACTCTTTCCGGACCAATTCGATCTTTCAGCTATATCCAACACTTAAAATTCATAGCACGCGTTACTAGACTTCCAAAAACAAGTCCTCTTTCATTTAAACAAGAAACCATATGCCCGAGACCCTTGAAGTAACATGCTGAGATTACTGGACTTTCTAAAATAGAACTTCAAAAGGAAATTCAGGATAAAGCACGATTCTTGTTCCTGTTGGAAATGATCCTGGGCACCGAACCTGCTCCAACAGCGGATGAGGAACAAAGATGATGATTCCAATTAATAGCTATTACTGAAAATACCTACGATTATCTCCTAGCTGAAAATTTTAGTAACTTTTTCTTGAATTTACACTAAAAATACCACCAACATAGTCTATGATGTAGCTACTTACTAAACTATTTTAGAAAGACAGGGGTCTATTGTGTATCATTCCCTACAGCGACGACTCAAACGTTACAGATGTCTATGAGTTTGTATCAGTGAATCTTTCTAGATCAAAGTTTTTAAAAAAATGTCAGGTTAAATGCAAGCACCATAAAACTGAGAAACTGCACCTTTATTACATATCTAGCTCCAAATCTGCTGTAATCCACCACACCCGTCCACTGTGCTCAGTGTGGAGACCTCATACAGACAGATTACAGCAGCTTTCGATGTGGAGCAGAGACGCCCTGCAGCTCAGGTGCTATGAGCTGCGTAGGCTGAGTGTGTGCTATGCCTCAGGGGTCCCCCAGCCCCATGTGTTAATCCCCTACGGGCTCGCTGTGTCTCTTGTTTGCTCTAATCCGGGGCCTGAGAGAAGCGGGAGAGTCGCTGACTGGCTGCAGCCTCCGTGCTGCTTTTAATTAGCTCCTTGTGGAGAACCAGGTGGAAGCAAAGAAACATAAAAAATCATTCTTTATCATCATGGGCATGCTATTATAGGATAATAATCAACAGCGTAGTGGTGTGATGATGTGGAGTTACTGTTACTGCCATGAAGTTGGTTATTTTCCAATAACGGTGCATTCCAAAGTGGTTTATTCCTCATTTAAGGCAGGAGTTTTCTAACATTTACAATTCTTACGAGTTAAGAGTACTTTTTATCCATTTATTGTTGCATTTAGTGTTCTGGAATCAAGTTATCATTTATTAAAGGAGCTATAAACACTTGTTCCCTTACCATCCCCTTCTCTCTCTCTCTCGCTCTCTCTCTCTCTGATGCTGGAGACTCCTTCCATTATTGCTAAACATGCATCTCCTTACAGAATCATGTGAGCGAGCGTTACTATAGAAACAGTAGCCTATCAGAAAGAGTGCGGTAATACAGTATAAACATGTGATTTGTAGCTGCACTACTGTCAGAGCTGCTGTTAAAGAAAGTTGAATCAACACCTTCTGACCAATCAGAATCCAGAATTCAACAGCACTCAAGCTCTCGAAGGATCCCATGTACTGTACTTTTTTTATGTTCAAGTAAAAAAAGAAAAGAAAAAAAAAAAAAAAACCAAAACGGAAAACAAAGGTTTTCTGCATGCCTAAAATGATGCAACGACTGTGCCATATCCAGACGGAGAACAGAGATGGGTTGAGTCATGCAACAATAAGTGGCTTGGATCTGTATGAAATAAAAAAAATAAATAGATTCAGAATCACTAGAGAAAAACTACACACAAAAAAGCCTGATTTATTCTGTCTGTGATTTTAGTCTTTTTAGTCTTGATATAACTTTAGGTCATAGGCAGTTTGTGTATTTATTTATTTATTTATTTATTTATTTATTTATTTATTTATTTCACAACTTCTACTACATGGTTGTTGAGGGCTCAGTTTATCAGCTGCTTTCTCATACATAACATTTAGTCGGTTTGAATAGAGCCCTGGTGTGTTCTTCACCTCGGTGTGGTTCTTTAGGCAGATGAAAACACACAAAGCATTACACTGTTGTTCTGAGAGCGAGGTATTCCCTCTCCGCTTCTCAGTGAACTCTACTGAGAAAGAGATTTGACTCTGAACCCATTTGTGAATCTGACATGCTGTGTGTTTTGGGTTGCAGTGTTTTTTTTTTTTTTCTTCCATAGATGCGAGCTGCTAAACCGAGCCAAAGCACAGCCGTGTGTTCTGGAGAGGTGGACTGATGAATAAAAACAACAACAAAAAATGAATTAATCAAATAATTAGAATCATCGAATCATTATCTCTTCCGTTCTCAGGAGAAAACAGTTTGCTTGTTTTTCCGTCTCTGAATTCCTGATGTTTTACCAGGACGTTTTCGACCCTTCGTGTCCCTCAGCCAACATTTCATGTTGCATTTTAATTTGTTTAACACTCACCAAATCAAAAGTATCAATGTTTCCATGATTCTGACTAATAGGTGTGAAATATCGAGTACTGTACTGTTTTCCATCAATATGAGCACTGTTTTTAACTTATATACCCGAATATCTTTATCTTTTGACAGCACTGTAAATAATTCCTGGTACTGGATTAAGACTGTTGAACTTCCAAACGTCGTATCATTTCAAGGTTTGCAAGCTTTTATAACCGTATCCGCCGTATTTATGCTTTATGACAGCGAGCCAGACTCTGCTTTAGTATTACACCGCCTCTGAAATATTTAATAGCGTTCTGATGTGACGGATGTCAATCGTGACCTGGAAGAGAAAGATTTTACTAATAACGCTCAGTGCAGTGCAGTGCGTTTTCAGCTGTAGTGTAAATTTCTTATGTTGGAATTATTAAAAACAATCTGATTGTAATACCAGAGCCGTTTCCCAAGATAGGAAAATCCATAGCTCTTTGCACACGGCGAATAAAAAAAAAAAAAACGGGTCAAAACCACAAATCATACAGTCCCTCTCTCTGCAGCCGGCGCTCTGGAGCTGAGTGATTATTATAATCTCTGTAGGTTGCCTCCATTTGGTGAGCATGTTGCGTGCAGTTGCCAGGTAGCCAAGCATCGTTCCAAACCTCCGTTTTCTGGGCAAATGGAGCATGATGGTGTGGTGTGGCGCGGCGCTCCAGTCGGGACGCCGCAGGATGATATTATGAATAGTCACATTTAGAAGAGCAGTGCCTTGAGTGCAAAGGCATCATTTTTGTGGGCTGTGTGCCTGCAAGGCGAGTGTTTGAAAATGTGAAGGTGCTCGAAACTTCCCACCTGGAGTGTTAATAAATTTGCACAGCGACGTTCCAAGGCCTAGAGCTCCACCTGACCTGGTTCATAATCAACAAGACGCAGGAAGAAGTACTCCATTTCAAAACATTCTCCATCCCAGATAATAACCTTATTTATTTATTTATTTATTTAAGACTATATTGATATGAATTTTTGATACATGGGGATTTTCATCGTTCTGTTCGGTTAATGAAGAATCAGCTGTCATTAAATTTAAATGAGCTGCTGGTGTTAAAAATGGATGATGATCTAAATGTATCACATTGTGTGCCTGGAGAAGCGAAATCACTTAGTCATGTTTGCTTGAACCATAATACTGCACTCTATATATTGAGCAAATACTGTGATTGTTGATTCTGATTGGTCAGAAGAGGCAAAAATTATTCATAACGTCATCCTTTCTATAGTAACACCTCACACAAATGGATGAAAAAGTGTCATCATTGATAGGGTGAAGGTTTTTTTTTTTTTTTTTTTTTTTTTTTTTTTTAAGGAGACAATTTATTTATGTAAAATTTATGAAAGGAGTCTCCAGTGTCAGTGCTTCACGGTAACATGACAGGCTGCGTTTTTAATCGAGTGAAGGAAAGACTGCTTATCGGAACGCTGCTTGTGGCTTATAGCTGCTATATTAATGTAGGTGATGAAATTGTTTCATGAAATGTAATCGTTGGCGAATTGCTGCGGTGTAAGAGAAATAAAGCACTTCAGGACGTGCTGCTGTAGGAAAATAATCAAATACAGTGTGGTAACTTGAACTCACGTCATCGCAGCACCTCATGGTTGATTAGTTTCCGATAGCAGCACAACATGGAGTGTGTTATTCCTTACTTATTTGCTCAGATACAATACAAATCCAGGTACTAAACAGGTGTATAGTGTATATGATGTGAGAATACAGTACACAGTGTGTAATTTGTGATGTAGCTTTTTTTTTTTTTAATGTTTGCACTGTATGCTTTTGTTGTTGTTTTTTCAGTCCTCTATACTTATGTCCCTGCGCTTATTTTCTCTCTCTCTCTCTCTCTCTCTCTCTCTCTCTCTCTCTCTCTCTCTCTCTCACTCCATCCTATCCAGTTTGTTTACTTATCTTACTAGTTTCTGTCCCTTCTCTCAGCGTCTATCTCCATTGTTCCTTTGTTTCATATTTCTGTCTTCCTTAGCTACTGGTTTCTTGTTTCTATGTCTTATATACTGTATATCTCCTCAATTCCCCCAGCTCTTTTCTTTTCTCCTTTTTTTTAAGTTTGTATTTCTCTTGTTAGCAGAACCAGAGTCCCATTGCTGGGTCCAGCCTTACTTTCCAGACTGTCATAAGTACATTTTCTTTTATTTTTTCTTTTCAGCATAGTTACTGAATAATATGTTTTAATCTAACAAGCTGGAGATTAACCTTCGCCTTGGATTTGCCCTCATTAATAACCCCAGCTAATGACTATTGTAATGCTGTCTGGAATAAATGTATTAAAGCAATGTGCTCTTGCAAACCAGCAACAATTTGCACCACTCAGGACGTATAAAAGGTTTTGCTAAGGTTAAGGTTAAGGTTAAGGATAAGGTTAAGGATAAGGTTGGAGGTTAGGAAGAGTGCTTTGTTTGATTTTTATAAAAGGAAAGAACATCCAAGCATGTGTTGTGTCTCTTTACTTGAATTTTACAAATTTCTCCTGGAAAGAGACGTGCACATACATTTGGCATGAAAACATTCTACGTTACGTATTACATGGAGACACAAAGAAATAATGATGAAAAAAAAAGATACAGTTGATTCATTTCCTGAAACAGCACATCTCAGTGTTACATGATTTACATGTCATAGTTTTTTTTATCCGTTTATAGTTACATTTAATGTCGCGGAACATCCACGGAACAAGTTAGTTCCTGTTCTTATGTTCGTTACAGCAACTTTGTGTAAACATCGTTCCCTCACCTGTTTTTTTTTCTCTCTCTCGTGAAGTTAATAAGATAAAAAACAAAACAAAAAACAACAACAACAACAAAACATAGCTTGTGTTTCCAACATCCAACACTGGAGACTCCTTCCATAAACTTCACCATATCAATGATTAGACATTTTTCTTCATTAAATCACAGCACACTTTTAATCCATTTATTATTAGTTTTAGATGATGTAGAAGGTCTGCTGTACAAGTTCCTGTGAATGTGCTGTTACTATAGAAACATGTTTGTTTGTTTGTTTGTTTGTTTGTTTGTTTTAATTGGCTTAGGACCAAGTGCTTAAAACCTTGGTGAGCCTAGGATTGAATAGATGGCTGTGACCAAATATCAGACAGTCCTGAGAGTTTTAGAGATTTTTTTTTTCCTTTCTCGTTATTTAATCATGTGCCACAGCGACAGTTATCACTTCTGGTATCTCGTCTGTTTCCACTACACATAATTAATGATCACTGTTCCTAACTGCAAAGAACATTTTTCACAGGAATTTCTCTTTAATCCTACTTTTGAAAGTTAAATGAAAACAACATGTGTAATGTCTGTAATTATTCCGTTATTTCGGGTTGGAGCATCCAGCAGCAAGTGCTACGGAGGGTGTCACACACACGGAAGCTATCCTGCACATACTGTATGTGGAACTGTTGAAAAACGTTTCTTTTATGGGAGTTCGAAAGATTAGTGATGCATTTTAGGTAAATCATTTTCTTTAAAGAAAAGGGAATTATTCACATGAGTCACTCCACATTTCGTGTTTAATTCAATTGAACTTTATTTGTATAGCAATTTTAATAATAAACCTTGTCATAAAGCAGCTTTACAGAAATGTATACATTCCGGATATATATTTTACATATAGGAATTTATACATTTAATGATGATGATGATGATGATGATAAGAAGAAGAAGAAGAAGAAGAAGGAGGAGGAGAAGATGAAGACGAAGAATACATTTTCTTTAGATTTTTCAGATGTAATAGATATTTCACAGGTGGTGCATTTGTTCGGTTGTTTATTACAAAATAAATACATATAAATCTATTCATTTCTATTAATTATTTCCTCTACAAAATAAACGTTTACACAATTAAATTTTACACTTTTTTTTATTTTCACGTGATTCTTACAAATTATTCATTTTTCACATTTGATGTCTCTACATTTTATGATTTATCTTCAGGTGATTTTTCTATACATGATTTGTTTATTTTCATGTGATTCTTGCACGTGATTCATGTATTTTTAACATGTGATTATTCCATGTGGTTCATGAATTTTGGCATGTGATTCTTCCACATGATTCATGCATTTTCACATGCGATTCTTCTACATGAATCATTTATTTTCATATAATTCTTTTCAGTGCTTTTACATGATTCATTTATCTTCAAATGTGATTTTATCACATTCATTTTCACACATGATCCATTTATTTTTACATATTATGATTTGTTTTGTTTTACATGATATTTTTTCTCATTGCAGGACTTTATCATGTGATCACCTTTTTCATATTGTATCACATGATATAACAATGAAATGCACTTTCACATCTTTAATGATAATGCCATGTGGAACCTACCATATCTGATTCGTCTGTAGCAGTTTAAAAGAAAGCTAATGGAAATTTTGCTTTTGCAATGAACTAATAATACATTTCCACTGAGATGTGCATCGTTGGCTTAAACGTAATCGTGATTAACAGATATCCAGACCATGTTTAAAGCCTTTATCAGATCGGCGAAACAAGTGATAAGCGAATACACATTATTTAGGGTGTGTGTGATGCAGCAAACTCTCCCTCACACATTATCTATAAATCATAGAGCTATTTTGAGAGCCGCTTGCACTGTTCAGGATCTAGATTTACTCTCGTATTGTTGCTTCTGTCAGCACTCGGGCAGCTAAGCACAAATATCAGAGTAAATGGCTCCGGTGATGAGGACGGATACTTATCATAAGCTTCTTATTCCAGGGAGAAGTGGGGGGAAAAAGAGTCTTTGGTTATACTGTTCCCAGCAAATTCAATAGGTACATACAGTATATACTGATACAGAAGATTATACAGACAGTTTCATAGGAATCTGTCAACGTTTTATTTATTTCTGCTGAAGAGGCGAGCGGCGCTTCGCTTTCAGATGGAGAACATTATTACTGCAGGAACTGAGCGCCCTGGGAAACAGCGAATGTGGTTTATTTTGCTGATTCTGCATTATAAGTGCCTCATGTTCTCAGTTAAAGTAAATCTCCACCCTGAAATGTGTTTATATTAAAATACTGGTGATGTGTTTAGCGATTTGTTGGGTGGTGCTGTATTTATTTATTTATTTATTTATTTTTGGGTTACTCATGTGAGAAGTTAGTGTTTGTATGGTGCACTGATGCCATTGAGGACGTTGTTGTTGCTAGTGCACTTACAATGGTGTCCAATAGAAGAAGAAAAAAATCAACATAAGCAGTGAATAAGATGTAATAAGATAAGCAATAACAATCAGGTTTCACTGTTTACCTGTAAAAACAAACGAGCAAGAGCTTTTTGCTTTTTCCCTCATTTTCCACTGATGTTCAAAGCCATATTAACGAGAAATCCAGCATTGAAGTCCGACGTAGTTGCTCTGAGACTCGGCTCGGGTAGTTAGCGATCTACAAAATGATGAGGCTGTGGTATTAGCATGAAGCTTTACAAGCTAGTCTGTGTGAGAAAAGTGTACAAGTTAGAAGATGAAAAAGATGTGAAGACTAAAAGACTAAAGTGCCGCTGCATTGCCCTCATTAGGAGCAAGGGTTACATCCTACTCATGTTCCTGTCAGCATGGCATTGTGGGTAATGTTGCAAAACGGTAACCTAAGTGAAAGTTGAGCAACATGTCGATGAAAGAAGTTTAAAGTGAAAATTACTTTACAAAATAAATCTTGGACATTGATGAAGATCACATGTTCATGACAATGATTAATATGCAAGAAGGAGCCTTTGATGATGGCTTAGCTCCACCCCCTGTTTGGTAGGTCACACAATGTTGTTAAGATGCTTATTTGATTCAGTAGGTACTTTTCTCCATTTCTTTCTTTCTTTCTTTTCTGGAATATTCAGCAGTTTCTACACATTGGATGTATGCAGCTGAATTTATTTGTGAATAAGTATAAAATGTGTCCAGTTCACTCTTATGTAATGACATTGCTATTCAGCTCATGTCCATACTGGCTGGAGAGCGAGTATAATTTTATTATTATTATATTTTTAAGTGTATGAGGCAGGCTTTCACTTGAAGAAACTACTTTTTAGACATTTTCATTCTCCAGCTATGTTCACCAGCTAAAACTTCCAGAAGAGATGAACTGCACAAGACTGTGAAAGAAAATAATTAAAGAAAAATCCTGTTTCCTGATATATACAGTACCAATCAAAAGTTTGTACACCCCTACTCATTCATAGGGTTTTCTGTATTGTGACTATTTTCTACATTATAGAACAATACTGAAGACATCAAAA
>JAOTRR010000032.1:2020178-2030334 GCA_028570945.1 Gogo arcuatus
TCTGTAGCATAACAAATACAGCTTCCTGGGCTGACAGCTCCGCCCGGAACATGAATAATGAGTTACAGCTCTGGCTGCCACTTAAACACACATTTTACACACATCAGGAGATCCACTTTTAGGCAGTGACTAAGTATATATATATATACTGTATTACGTTATGCAAAATAGATCAAAATAATCTTTGAAGCATCCTTCTCTATGAGTCATCCGTTTTAAGTTATGAAAAACGTACATGTGATTTTTTTATTCGCTCAGTCCCGTGAGCTGAATCCTCCTCTACCAAATATTTGGAACATTCCACAAGTCACATGTTCAACATTTGGAAGTTGATTGATTCGAATTTCCTGACGATCTTGAGAAGAAGAACGTTTAATCATTCATCATTCATCATTCTTTTTTTTTCCATTATTTTCATTTTTTGATATTGTCATGCGGACTGATGAGGTCATGTTGAAACTACAAACCTGCTACCAAAATTATAATTAAAATCAAAATATTAATAAAAAACGTATTTTAAAAATCATTAAATCTTTAGATTGTGCTTCATTAGAGTGGACGCTAGTTAACCACATTTTGTGTACTTGCTAATTATTTGCTTAAAAAACCCTGTTATTCATTTGACAGCAAAATTGGGCCTCATTTATTACTAATATGACTGAATTTATTGGTAAAGCGTTCACAGGAGCACTGACACAAGAAATAAAGAAATACTGCATTTATGAAAATGTAGTTAGTCCAGGGAATAGAAGGGGAAAAAAAATTGTATCCTATGTTCAATGGTGAATTTGCATAAATGTATATATAAGTGATTGGCTTCAAATTGTTTTTATGTTAGTATTTATTTTATATAGTTCTATTGACCTATAATAACCCTAGAGATGGTAATAGACTCCATGATGGGACTAAACCAACCCCCCATCCAGGTCCTGCGAACGCATTACGAGGCAGATTTCGTCGATCAGATGCGCAGCTCTCAGCAGCGGCTTTTAGTTCCTAATGCAGGACCCGAGCAGCACCTCCACGTACGCAGGACGTGAGCCCGCACATGAGCCGTCGGGTATTTCATACGCTAATAGCCTCCGAAGGACGAGAGGTAAAGTGCACGGCATATCACTTTATGCTGACGCTCCTCCAAGGCTTTAGCGTTACGTTCCGGGAAACGGTGGGAACGCTGCGGGCTCAGTTCCCCGAGCAGAGCGTCTCATCATCCATCAGCGTGTTGCATTAAAATCGTCCCTGTTGTGACACACTTTACACAAACATGGCAGAAGCAGAACTGTTCCTGTAGCACTGTATCATAACAGCTTCTTCCGTGCTTTTTCCCTCATCAACTGATTCCATGATCTGCTGTTTTAAGCTCTCTTGTAACACTTAAAAATGAAACCTATTTATTTATTTATTTTTTTTTAATTTATTTTAAAATCTTTTTTCAACATTGAATCTAAGGCAGAACATCATTTTAAGCCATCTCATCACTTTCTTTACTTACACTTGGTCTCATTTATGAATCTTTTCATAAAGTCATGTGTAAATAGCCAAACTGAATTAAAAAAATCCTTCCAGAGTTAGGGAAACATTCGGTGTTTGTTTTGTTTTTTGGTATTTTTTGTATTTTTTGTCAAAACAATTTGCAAATACAAAACATCTAATATGCTAATCAAGCTAGTACGTATTGTAAATATTTGTTTGTTTTGTTCTGTGTTTTTTGGTCATAATTGTCTTAAATTTGTGGGTGAAAAACAAACTAATCAACTAATCAAGCTAGTAATTGTTGTAGCTATTAATTTACTTTTTTGTTGTTTGTTTTATTGTTTTTGTTCCAGGCATTTATTTTACTTATTTTTTCTCTTAAATGTCCTGCCAGTCAAGCTCGTAATTTCCGTAATGATTGTTTTTTTCTGTTTCTACAGCGAACATCTTACCACGTTAAAACGTAGCGCTCCTAACACCACCCCTCAAAAGCACAATGACGGCTCCTGATTGGACCAGAATATTTATTGGTTTTGGTCAAAATGAGAATCTCAATCAGTCTCAACTGTGATGTTTTCATGAGTTGCACTAATTTTTCTTCATATTCACATGCAGTGCAATAAACTGCTTTATTAACTGATATTTCTTACCAAGTACATATAAAATTCAACTCCTGTTAATCCTGTTTTAACCTTAATCTCATCTACATGCTTTAATTTTCCAAAACATGCCTCACTTGTGCACCAGCAGGTCAGTTATTCAGCACTTTGATGAACGCTCCAATTAGTTTAGTTAGATTTCCATAACCTTTAGAGCTAGCGCTACGACTGAAGTTTAATTTCTTTAACCGTGTTGTAGCAGAAGAGGGTGTGGCCTAGTGTATTCAGATAATTAATTTGGTGGGTGGAGATGAGTGGTGGGTGGAGCTTGATGATTAGCTTGATAGTGATGCTTAACCCTCTAAAGCCTATAGACAAAGAAACACCTGGACATAGTTTTATATTTTTTGCCAATTCTGAGCTTATTCTTTCAGTCAGTATCAAGTGTTATACATTATCTGAGTCAGAGAAACCTACCCTCTCTTTCTAGTGCAGTGTAAAATCAGCATCATGCATTACCTTTGTGTGAGCTTTCAATATTTTACATTTAAAAAAAAACACCCAGTGGAACATCCCAGTGGGATTTTTTTTTTCAATGTGAAAAGTTGTATTTAGGTGTTTTGGAGATTCGTGTGAAGTTTGGTACAAAAACTGTACACGTCTTCCTCAGTGAGTTACAGCTCAGTGACTTCTCATTTTTGAGAAGTAAGCTTCTGTTCCTGTACCACGTGATTGTACGCACCGTAAATCGACCCTCATTATCCTAAAAGCACCATTCAAGTTGGATCGGAAAGCAGAGAATCTTCCGGTTCAGACACAATTCAAAGCTCGTCTCTGTCATACATGGCACAAAAGTTATTTAATGTTTTGTAGAACATGTGTCTGTGTTGCATCGATGCAACGCTCGGTTTGTGAGAGAATTTAATTTTTAAAAGCTGCTTGTCTTGTCTATATACCTAAAATAGTGCTGGAAAAATACATCAGTGTGATATATTCATTTTCTTTTTGCTTCAGCTTTTCCCCAGAGATTTCTTCTTTCTGTCTTTTTTCATGTTTGTAGGTTTGTTGTTTGGTTTTTGTGCCTGTCTTTGGTTTTATTATTTGAATCTGATTATTTGGCGCTCCAGACGCAAGCTCAATCGAGTGCTGGAGCTCCTCTGGATTTGATCGTCCATGTCTAATCTGCATGGATTGACTGCCATGCCTGATCACTTTTGGCGTCCCTGTTGCTCGGACAGCATAGTTCACTCCCAGCATATTCTTCTGGGTCGAGTTAAAATCATTGTTGCACAAAGACTATCGTTAAACAGTGGAGCGAGCATCATGTTGAACGCTTTCTCACGAGAGAAACCATGATCTTAATTTGGGTGATGGTCCTCGGTAGCTTCATGTGGAGCTTATAGCGCTCCGTGGGTCCAATGGTACGGTGTTCGGAGCGGTGGTGTGTGGAGGCTCCGTGGCCTTGTGGCCTGCACTGGGGTGCCATCACCAGGGCTGTGATCAGATACACCATGAACAACTGAATCACAGCAACAGCAGTTGAAGGATTTGTTTGTTTGATTACTGATTTGTACCTTTTGTGATTCTTTTCCCGAAACTTCCTTTGAGAAGAATGCAATATAAATTAAAGTTATTACTGAAATGGCTGGAAATGACAGGGTTTATTTTTTAGGAGGTAAAAATAAACATTTTGGAGTTTTCACACTTTCACACTGTATTTGTTCCCACTGGGACATGAGCTCCTGCTCCCACGAATACCACTGCAGATTTTTTACTGCTGGTAGCAGTAAACCCTAGATGGTAGCAGTAGCTCCAGCACAGAGGAATATCGCACCCTAGTTTCTTTTCTTTTTTTTTTCAGTCCTGGCCTCTACGGCAGTGGCAGAATCAGGCTAATACTCCGTGTTGGAGCTCAGGTCCACTGTGGTAGACAAATTACAGCATTACAATGCAGCATGGAAAACTCAACCAATGACTCTCTGGGAGCCTGGAACATTTTTAATTGTTTGCATTTTAATGAAGTCCTTGCAAGCCGAACGCCGAAGATTTCATTTCCAGGTTTAATAAGACATCCGACTGGCATTAAAATGCCCTAATATTTAATTTGCAGCGTAGTGCACCGAAGCAAGCAGATAATACGCACCTTTCGCTCTTGCTTTGAGAGCTGAAATTGTTCAGTTACCCGAGCTTTCATCTTTGTAGTTATTGTTTTTTCGTGAGTCTGACGAAGCCGCCGGCAATGCTACCATGCTTTTTTTGTTTGTTTGTTTTTGGGTTTTTTGAGCTGCTTCTCTCCTGAAATGCAATGGACAGCATCGCTACACGTCAAACACTGATCATCTCTGTCATTAGTTTGTAGTCATAAGTACATCAGGGCTAACATGTAGCACTCCTGTTCCACAGTTTATTATTCTACACATAATAAACACATTTTGCGAGTAAATCAGTGCTGCAGGAGGAATTATAGAAGCATTAAATCAGAGTTAGAAGACTAGTGTCCTCCAGGGCCATCGTTTACGGTTTATCTTACTGTTTAATTACAGAAGCTTTCAGGAGCTGTACGGGGAATGAGACGAGGCTACTTGTGTAAAGAAAAAATATATATAGACCTCTGATATCATCAGTATGTTCCTGAAGTTACATTTACAAATGTCCTTGAGGTGGTCTTCTTCTTCTTCTTCTTCTTCTTCCTCTTCTTCTTCCTCTTCTTATTATTATAAAGTAAGCAAAAAATTTAATATCTCAGGGCAATGTAGATCATAAAATCTGCATTAACTGTAAATTATTGGGCTCTGCTCTGTCCATGTTGGAAAAATTATATTTATTTATTTATTTATTTATCAGTTTATCTATCTAATGTGTGCAGCAACCATATATTTCAATTAAAAAAATTTTAAGCTTTAATTTTCTCCATGATGTTGGGTAGAAGAAGAGGCAGAAGAAATAAATAAATCATTTTTAAAAGTAAACAAATCAATAAACATGCAAACAAATTAAAAAACAGAACAAATCAAAACAAAAAACCTTACAAGAGAACAAATAATTCCTAAGTTCACATTTTACATACTGTATATTAATTAGGTATGAAATGCTAATATTTCTCTATATGTATGATCACTGATTTTTTCAAAAATCTTATTTGAAAAAAATAAAACAGATGGGGGGAAAAGACTGGCTGATGATGGAATGAGCCGCTATAACGTAAGATATGACAGGAACTAACTTGTTTTGTGGACGTTCCACATCCTGAAATGTAACTATAAATGGATAAAAAAAGTATCAAGTGGCATTAAGTGATGAATAACACATGCAATCATTGACAATAACTGTGGTGTAAGTTGTAAACCCTTGTAAAGGAAAATAATCAACTTTGAGGTGGTAATAGTATCTGCAACTCTTGACGAAAGCTCTCTCCATCTCTCCACAAATGAAAAAGTGGAGTGTTGTTGACTTCTTTAACCTGAAGTTTGACTCCTGTGCTGAAGAGTTCTTTCCGTTTAGTTATATTTTTTCGCTGACTCTAGCAGTAAGTGGTGTTGTGCGAGGACAGGACAATCCCGGTCGTCTATGTTTAGTCAGCAGACGCACTCTGAGAACAGCTCTTATCCTCTCTCTCCGGCTTTCACCCTGATCCCTTTAACTTCACGTGGGAGTATACGGCTGTGCGATGGTGTGAATGATTAAAGGTTGAAGTGGTGACGGGGCACGAGTGCAGCTCCTTCATGGGCTGAATGCAGCTTGTTTTGTGCCTCATGAGCTGCCAGCTTTCATCAGAGCGAAGGAGGAGAACGTACTGTACGCTTGTTACCCGACATCCACCTGTCACCTCTCTGACAGGGACACGCCGTCATCCGCAAGCCACGATCACCTCGGAGCAGCCGATCAAAAGAACCTCATGACGAGGAGTAACTCCAGCAAGGAAGAGCGAGACAGAAAAAAAAAAACTGTTTAGAGAAGGAAAGAGATTTATTTCAAGCCTTGTGTACACACGTGTTACATTGGGGTGCGCTGTGACATCACACGCCAACGACAGTCAAGACATTAATTTTTCTTTTAGCAGAGAATGTGTTGATTACGATGATGTAAACCACAGCGAGGTTGAATTCTGTAAATAAAAGGTTAATGAACTTTCTATAGCAGCACATTCAGGTAGTTGCTATAGTAACAGCTCATTCACATAACCTAAGCCTAATAATAAACGTATTAAAATGTGTTGCTTAACAATAATGAAAACAATCTAATCATCAATATGGTTGATACGTTGTCTTTATTTAACATTTCTGGAAAGATTCTCGAGTGTTGTGCTTTGTTGCGGTCAGGACGTTTCCTGTGATATCTATAATATCTAAATATCTATAACCTGTGAATATATTAACAGATAATATATTTTCAAATACATTGTATACTAAAAGCTGCAGATATAGCGCAGGTCAATAGGACAGAGCATTGCTAAGCACTCGATGGCATACTGATAATGAATTGCAAACAGCAGAGACGATGTTCCCTCGCTAACATCTGGCCGGACGCCCAGGGACATCCGAGTCTCAGCAGGAAGACCAGCTCAGGGGACAGAGAATATCACGGAATATCATATAAACGGGAAGACGGTGAGGAGGCGGGTGAGACAGATGGTTTTGTAAATTGCGTGCATGTTGACACAGTATGAATCTATATCACGCTTCCTTTGAGGATGTGATGGAGGACGTTGGCAAGGTGAAATGAATCATTTCTGTTTTCCAATCTCTTGGTGGCATGTCCAAGATTAAGTACTTAATCCGATCACAGTGCCAGTTTTATACGTACATCAGTCTACCCATCTGTTTATCAGCAGCTAAAATAAAGGATTAAAGTTATAGTTAATTCTCTGTGCTTCTGCTTTATTTAGACTCCAGTCAGTTTAGATGTTTTTTTTCTCTCTTGAATATGATAATGTCTTATAAACTCCAGAGTCCAGAGCCTTGAGTTGTGAGTGTGTAGTGTGAATATTTTTGCTTGGTGCTCAGGTTATTACTGTGTCAGCACTTTTGCCTCTGAAAGCTTATGAAAGTCTGTTTCAGGTTCGAATCATTTGCTGTCGTATTAAAGACTCAGAAAGAGATGCATTGACTAAGCAGGATTCTCATAATCTAATCTAATATCCATAATGGTCTATAGAGCATCATATAGCATGCATAATACCTTATAATGCCTTAAGCTTTTATAAATGCTTGTGTGTATTTCATTTAAGTATTTAATTATTTAAAAAATAAGCAAAGTATATGTGTGTCTCAAGTAATGTAGGTGACACTTTCTAAAATAAACTATGAACATGTTCATATCATGTTATAATACATTCATACACATTTTTATAATTATTTATGAAAATGCATCACACTTTATAGCTGTCTTTATTATGCATTATGAATCGTTAACATGATGCATTATATAAGTAGTGTTCGTAACACATTATATCACCAAGCCCCAATTTGCATAGTGCATTATGAGAAGATATACAGTAATGTGTTATAAGCACTACTTATAAAGCATTCTTTTAATAATGTACTAATAATTAATTAATGCAACAAAATGAAAAAAAAAACAGCTATAAATGCATTTATATATGAACAATGCTAAAAACTGTAATGCTTCTTCATAATTAATTATTATGATGTGTATAATGCCTTATGAATGCATTATAACATGGTCTGAATATATTATACATATGGCCTTTATAGAAAGTGTTACTATGTTACTTTGTCTGATTCCAAACTTTATTCTATTAACCAACAAGCAACGTTCTAACGAAGATCACAGCAATTTTGTAAAATTTTGTCATTATAGAATTTTCCCCCTCAAAGTTTTAGTGCTTCAAGTGGGTGTGGCCTAGTATTCTAATGAGCATGCTTGAGGGACAGCCCCCCGTAACCCTTGTGGTCTAAGTTAACTTTTGTTCTGTACATTGATCAGATTTTAAAAGCTTGTCCAATCAGGATTGTATAGATTTAATAAAAAGTAGGAGGGAGAAGCAAAAGCAGACTTGAATTCTGATTGGTCGATGTATAATTATGCAAGATCTACACAAGATCCCACAGAAACATTAATATTATTTGAAAGCAATAAATGGTATATATGTTCCCTGGGACTTTTAAAATAGTTTTAGTTTAGTTCACTTGAATGTAAATAAAGTTTAGAAATAATGTAAAGAAAAAATACAAATGTTAAACCCCGCCCCTAATCCCAGCCTTTACCTTGATATCTTTTAATATGACTGGAATTACGGATTTCTAATCAATTTGCAAGAGTGCATTGTTATGCTGTGTAGTTTCTTTCTTTTCTTTTTCATAGAGACTTGTTTTTGTTGTTGCTCCAGTGAGACGTGCAGGTTATAATTTGCTATGTTCGCTTTCTTTAAGCCAAAATATAATGAAATCTTTGGTGGGTGTTTTGGTGAGGACTTAAACAAAGCCTGTAAATTAGCTAATTGAAACTTATGAGTAATCTCATTACAGTTATCCTGTAACCCAGCCACAGTTTATTGTGTGATTCATTCTGATGAATTTAACTTTGTGCCGGAGCCGAAATCCATCCTAATATTATCTGAAACGCCTTCGTAGCTTTGGCTTGCTGCCTGGAAAGTACGTTCTAAAATAAATTGGAGTCTTTTATGACACATGAGACCTACGATGTGGCTCAGTACTCGTTTATAGACTGCATTATGTTTGAAGAAGTGTTATGGCTGGCTTTGAAAGAGGAACCCTTTAAATACTGTATAAGGCAGCATTCCACTATATTCCAACCTGACAGTTTAGCAGAATTCTTTATTCTCAGTTTCAGGCTTTAATTCAGTTTACACCACGATGCTCCTGAATTCTCGAATCTGACAGATCAGAGCTGCAAAATCGCAGGTTTATACATTAATACTCTCCTTCCAATACGTTACTGTTTCTATAGTAACAGCTCATTCTCAGAACTTACTCCACATGAATAGATTTTTTTTTAAAGCATAATTGTTGATATGATGAAGTTTTCTGTAAGGAGACGTTTAAGTTTATTTAACATCTATGGAAGGAGTCTCAGTCTCCAGTGTCAGCACTTTGTAACAATCACAGCTAAAGCTGTAGCTTTAAGTTTTCCAACATCTTCAGGACAGAAGACTTTACGTTACGGTTTCTCAGTAGCATGACAAGCTGTGGTTTCTTTTTATTTATTTATTTATATATTTATTTATTTATCTTTATTCATTTCAAGACAGAGGAAAGAGAGCCTGGTGAAGGAACAACTGTTTATCGCTGCTATACTGTAAGTGATAAATATCTTGTTAACAACATGAATTGTAACTATAAATGGATAAAATGTATGATGAGTCATTTGCTAAATTAAAAAAAAATTGTAATCATTTGCATATTGTTGTGGTACAAGGTGAATAAATACATCAACGATGGGCAACAGGAACTCCGCCTCATCATACCACTTCATAGTTTTCTCTTCCAGCACAACCTATCATAATGTTAGCACTTTATCTTGGTAATGTTCATGATTACATGTCATGATTTAAATTAGGAAGTGTTATTATAAGTTACAATTCTGATCATATTGTAGTAGTATTGAAATGTTGAGGTAGTATGACACATTATTATTATCGAGACAAAGATCTAGAGTATAAAACACATCCATGACCCTAAAGTGAAGTAGATAGCACAAGTAATGCAGTAAGAGGAATCTAATGAGAGTCTGCACTCTGACTAGTGAGCATGGCCTTTATAAATGTCCAGGAGCATTCTCCATCCCGACCGGATTTAGTGTCTCGGATACAGTTCTTGTTTAATCCAATCCCGGCAGCTCTTAGTGGAGATGTGCTCTGGTTTGCTGTTCTGCCTCCGCTGCCTCTGCTGTATGAATTTATTTGTCCTGTCTCTGTAAGTTGTGTTCTGGGTATTTTGCAGCACATCACTAGGCAGTAAGTACTCTGTAAGGTTGTTGGTTTTTTTTTCCCTTTTTCTTTTGTACTTCACAAGGAATGTCTGCACATCTCTCAATATGGATATCAAAGTTGTTTGTCTCTCTCTCTCTCTCTCTCTCTCTCTCTCTCTCTCTCTCTCTCTCTC
>JAOTRR010000032.1:2064334-2080310 GCA_028570945.1 Gogo arcuatus
AGAGAGGCGTGGCCTCTGTATCTGTAGTGTTACTGAGAGAGGCGTGGCCTCTGTAGCTGTAGTGTTACTGAGAGAGGCGTGGCCTCTGTATCTGTAGTGTTACTGGGAGAGGCGTGGCCTCTGTATCTGTAGTGTTACTGAGAGAGGCGTGGCCTCTCTATCTGTAGTGTTACTGAGAGAGGCATGGCCTCTGTAGCTGTAGTGTTACTGAGAGAGGCGTGGCCTCTGTATCTACAATGTTATTCAGGGACGTGTGGCCTTTCTGTATGCAGTGTTATAACAGGGAGATGTGCCTCTGTGCTCATCAGCTGTAAAGTATGGTTCTTTTGTCTGTGAGTCATACTAAAAGAGGCGTGGCATATGTATCTCCAGTCTCAATGAAGGAGGCATGGCCTTTATGCCGCTCAGGCTTAGCAAAGGAGGTGTGGCCTATGTGCCTGTCATTCCCAGTAAAAGGGGCATGGTCTTGTGAACATCAGTCCTAGAAAAGGTGTGTATGTGTCAAGCTTGGCAGGTAATTTTTAAAATTTCAGCAGCACAGCTTTGTCTCACATGGCCAATTGTTAACTTTCTACATGCACAAGTGTTTATTTGTTAAAAAAACAAAAACAAAACAAAAAAAAAGGCCAGAAGGTGCTGAGAGAGGAATAGAACTTCAACCAACAAGCAATAATGAGCACACTACTATGCATGATTATCAGGCAATTATATTTGGTTACCATGCAAACAAGGAGCATCATGGGATGTCATTAAAAGAGAGGGAGGGAAAAAACCCACCAGCATCTTATTACAATCTGAGAATGAAAAAAGAGGCCTGATTTTCCAATTGGCAACCATTAACCCAGACGTAGACTATTCTTTTTCCTCTAGCATGCATATTAAAATTTCCTTTTGTTATTGCTGAATATTTTATTGCATGACAAATTGCAGTTCAATTGGTCTCGCAGTCATATATGAATTATGATTACAATCAGACAAAATTACTGACTGTAGGGACAAAGACAGTTGAAGTGTTTGTTTTTAGCTGTACAGCTCACTCAGGGAATGGGGGACGGATCAGAAATGTGGTTTAATGATAGGAGATGAAGAGGAAGTGCTATTTATGAATAAAAAAAAAAGAATTATTGAAATTATTTTAGTATTTGCTTCTAAAAATCATCTGCTTGCCCCAGTTCTGCACCCATGAATTTTATTTCGGCAAAATCTAGATGTGTAACGCAGGCCACTATTGGTATCTGTATCGACAGATACAGGGTGAGTCAGATGATTCCTCTGGAAACTTACCCTTCTATATTTAAATTTTAAGATTTAAACCCAAAGTGGACGTGTGTGAATTCTGGCTATGGTGGTTCCTCAACCTCAGCTACTTCACTCCAGTTCATAATTGTTTGCACAGTTATTATAATTGTTTGTACCTGCCTGTGATATTTCTTAACAAATTTTATTTGTTTCTGTTTACAGAAATATAAACAAGGTAATAGCCTAATTTTAAGCAGTGTGACCCTGACCCGGCAGTTACTAAGGATGAATGAATAACGCTGTTATTATATTGTAAATCCCCTCAGGCAACTTGCCTTTCTTGCTTGTGCAACTCCAGTGACTGGGTGTTTTTACTTAAGCTGCATGTCTTTGTAGGAAACCAGAGCACCCAGATGAAACCCACACAGACAGACCCCTGCCAGCCATGGGGTTCAAACCCAGAACCTTCTTGCTGTGAGGCAACAGTGCTAACCACTGCACCACCATGAAAGATCTAAATACACTACATTGTTCAGATTTTCACTTTATATCTGAATTCTCGCTCGCACCCATATGAATGTGAAAACCTTGTGCGATTTTATGTTGCACCGTGCAAGATCTGAGTCCTGATCTACACCTCGAATCTTAACCAGATGCCTTGAGAGAAACGTTTGTCCTCTATCTATTCGTGTCTGTATTAATATCTGTTTCGAACACAGTATCTGTTCATTCTGAATAAACTATTCATTCATATTCGGTTACTCTGAAACATTCATGAATGTAGTTTGTAGTCAAAAATGGCAAGTATGTGTGCATCATGAAGCTGATTAATATTCATAAAGGCATACTATGATTTACTCTGGTCAGTGTGTCTCAGCTGACACTCGGCTGAACAATGTTCCTGCAGAATGGCATTGTGGGTATTTTCCCTAATACATGGCAGATGAGGGCACAGCTGAAGGCACAGCTGGTGCCCAAACCCTGATCCAGTCTGTTGTCTAATATCCCCAAATCCACCCCGATGCCACACCAAGCTACGCTGGTTACGCTAGACACTTCACATAACTAGCTCTAAAATTTTTCCTCCAGTATCGTTGTTGCTGTTTCGACATAAAATATATTGCTGAACATGCAGAGTTACAGTTACTACAGGTGCAGTGTAACCTAATTGTGTGTGTGTGCGTGTGTGTGTGTGTGTGTGTGTGTGTGTGCGTGTAAAATGAGGTCAGGCCTGCTGGATGTATTTCTGGATCAGCCAGGCTTTTATAATCTCAAACACAGGTCCTTAAATTCTTAATTGGCTAAAAATGTATTTATCATTCACTGCTAAATTCCTGAAAATGTTGTTATTATTAGTTTCTTTTGAATAGAAATGAAAGTCATATCTTGACTTATTTGTTTGGTTACACTATCTTTGAAGGCTATATGTATAATAACATACAAATGCATTCATAACATGTTATAATGCATTCATAAGGCATTATACACATAAGTGAAAAGGCATTACAGTTTATTTAGAAATTGTTTAAAGAATATGTTATAATTAGTGCTTATTATAACACACTATCATGTAGCATTATACTGTATCTTCTCATAATGCACTATGGCGAGTGAGGCTTGCTGATATAACATGTTATGAACACTACTTATAATGCATCATGTTAGTTCATGATGCTATAATGTGCAATGTATTTTCATGAATAATTATAACCCTGTCTGTAATGCCTTATGGATGCATTATAACATGCTAATTTAATGTAGATAGTAGAGTGAGGTGTGAGGAAAGTCATATATCTGTCATAATTTTGTAAAAACGAATAAATAGAAGGTAACGCAAAAGAATAATTATTAAATTATTATTCATGAATTATACTAGCAATAGCAATAATAATAGCAATAATTAATAAAAATAGCAAATAATAGCTTGTAAATGCCTTATAAACTTTTCTTATTTCCTTAGGGGTTTTTTTTTCATTTCAGTGTAATGTGTCTTCTTTCTTTCTTTCTTTCTTTCTTTCTTTCTTTCTTTCTTTCTTTCTTTAAAAAGGGCAGTAGGGAAAGAGGAATGAGATGTGAGGATGGTGTGTCGTTCATCCATAAAAATATAAATACATAAATAACAGGATATAAAGAAGGTAAAACAGAACCAAAAATGAAAAAAAAATCAGTTTGCTTTCATAGATGTTCTTTCTGAAACTCAGAATTAATGCTAAGCCATAACTCCCCCAGACAGAGCGAGGCCTTGAACAAAAGGCTGCAAGCATCCTGAGGGTGAAGTGGAGTTCGGAAAAAAAGAGAGACAGAGAAGGATGGAGGGAGAAGCGTTAGGACGAGTGTACGTATCTCACTGATTCAGATAGAAATCTGGCTCGATATTCACAGTTTGAATGCAATCAGCTGAAGATGATTGAGGTGGGATCACTAAAGAACCCTCACTTGTATCCATATGGATTTGGGATTTATTAGATTTTCGGAATGTTATATCTGGCCTGATAGTTAATTTTCCAGTGATTATGATAATATTGCTGGGAATTATGGTTCGATGTGGCGAGAAATAAGCTCAGCAGCTGGGTCAAGCATTTTGAATTGAGCAATTACAATGTGATAAAGTGGAGAAATAACTCTGGTATAACTTGAATGGTGTTATATAAAAACCATCCCTCTTCTTTTTCTTCTTCTTCTTCTTCTTTTCATATATCTCATCATACTTCTGTAAAAACTTTGAGAGCTTGAAGGCTAAGCTACATGCTGCGTGCAGGGAAAGGACACATACCTTTAAGCACTGTGCTGGTCTGTATTTCTTCACATTTCTTCAGGTTATGCATTAATGAAGTCTGTAGTGGAGGTCGAACTTTTCTTTCATTGGCTTTTCATCAGCCTGAGGCCGAGATGGTGGATCGGGGCGAGGCGTGGTAGCTCAATGTAATCTCAGCGGCTGGGTTTTCTATCTGCATTTCATAACTGCAGTTTGTCTTAAAGCATAAAGTATTATTCTTCTTTTACTGCATGATCAGAAATATGTGCACTCTTTCTCTTCGCTTTTCTTTCATATCTGCTTGAAAATTCAACAACGTTCTGCAATCTGACTGGTCAGAAGGTGGCGATTAATTCTGTACATCATCAACTCTGATGTTAATTCCGGCTGTAATTTAAATGACAAGTTTATTTTATTAATGCTCTCCTTTTAATACATTATCGTTTCCCATTCACAGGGATTTGTATGGCAGACACTCCACGTCACCTAAAGCTAATAATAAACAAATTAAAGAACGACTGAAAGGAGTCTCCATTGTCAGAGATTCATTAGGGTTAGTAAATTTTCCGCCATGACAGAGGATTTTGCAGATGTATTGTTACATACTGTATGTTATACATTTGTAAGAAATGAGTGAACTGATTAGTGCCTGACATCCTCATGGCATCACTTAAGTGGATGTATTATTACTAGGGCTGTCCAGCGATTAAAAATTAATTTAACTCATTCCATGCTTTGTGATTAATCATTCAGTTAATTTTGATTATATCAATATTTGCTGTGTGAAGCATTTACAAATGTCTGTATTTATAATACATCCTCTTTTGCTCCTTTTCTGGTGTCGTAAAGCTGCTGGATTTTGGACACAGTTGTATTTCTCGAATACGGCTTATAAATCATGTCAGAGGATGCAATCTGTAAAGCCTCCGTTAACGCTGTCCTCTGCCACTGAAATTGCATTTAGCTATTGAGTTGGTTAATCTGTCACAGGTAAACTTACTCCGATTGCGTCTGAACGCCTGTTTGAGTATGGCTTGATGAGACTGGTTGCTCATGGGAGCATAGCTAGGTTTGATCTTAGAGTTCGCTGCTAAGTGCAGCGATAATCGGAATTATGGTAAATATGAGTTGTCGACTTGGAAGTTGCACATAAACGCCCCCTCAACTCGTACGTTCAAGTGGGAACATTGGAAATAATTTTGATACCCGAGTTCCCGAGTTGGGATGAACTTCATCCTTTCAATATGGTGCAGAAAAGGACATTTCGCTCCATCAACCAAGCACTTGAACATGACGTACTTACTGTACTCGTAATTACAACATCACAAGTGGGAAGTAGGACCTTCCGACTCACATGTGAAGGCAGCATGTGTGCATATTGTGCTGTGCACAGTGACATACGGGGTCAAGGGGCATCATAGAGTGTGATTAATCTGCATTAATTGTTTTGATGTGTTATCTTTTCTGGAATTAATTAATCAATCAAAAGTAATGCATTATTTTGACAACGCTAATCATTGCCAAAATCTGTTTTTTTATTTATTATTATTTTGCTGTTATTAGATTTGTAGACAGGCAGACAGACAGACAAACAGACACTGAAGTCCCTGAACATCTTGTTATCTGAGAAATACAATTACATAAAGAGAGATGGAGAGACTGGGGAAATAGAGAGAAAATGTATATAATTACACGCCCCAGGAGGTATATTACAGCACTGTTGAATTCTCACGTCTGATTGGTCAGAAGGTGTTGATTCATTTTTATAACAGTATTATAATACGTTATAGTTTCCATAGTAACAGCTCATTCACAGGGACTTGTACAGTGGACACTGTGTAATCTAAGGGTGGTAATAAACATAAAATAACATGTTGATATTTAACAAAGATATGAAGAAGTAGTAGTAGTAGTAGTAATGTTTTTTATTAGCATAACAAACACAATGGTTGAAAGTCACCCCATGGTTCTCTGCATCCTCCAAAATCTATACAAAAAAAAAAAAACCCTCCACATTTATGGACTCTGTTTGCTCACAAACCCCATAACGGTATTTGAAATGATTAAATTTATATGATTGATGATTCCTGCTAGCTCTGGGCCAAACTATTTTAGAAGTTCAAGATTCAAGATGCATTTTCTGTCAGTACTGCTGTCTGTGTTTAGTTGTTCTCTGTCATGGCATCCCTTCAAAACCTATCACTGCTCTGCCAGATGGTCTCTGAAGTCCACCCTCGTTAGACTGCTTGTTTATTCTTAATTAAGTCCTAAACGCTGAGTGAAACATTGAGCTGTGTGTCTTTATAGCTCGGTGTTTGGCCAGAGCTGCGGTTGGGTGACGACAAAAATGAGAGATGAAAAAAAATAATAAATATATATATATATATATATAAAATATGGCTTTTGTTTAAAAGGAATTTGCTGATGTTATAGCTGTTTGAGAGGTTGATATTAATTCAGAAAGCTGACGGTGTCTGAACATACAAAATCAATCAGGTTCATCCCGCATAAAGTCTATTAAGAATTTTCTCTCACGCTTCACTTGCAGCCTTTTTTTTTTTTTCTTTACATACATCAGTGTCATTCCCAACAGCATCGCTCTGAAGCTCGACGCAACCCACGGCGTGACCCCTGCGACCCTCAGGAGTGATGATTCTTCCTGCTCTCATTCCTCTGCATTTGCCTCAGAGGAAAGTAGATATTCAGCGTGTGCTCTGCTGCGGTATGAGATTAATGAACGCGTTCAGTCGGGGTGAGGTGTGCCCGGCGACGGCGCCCGTCCACCAGTCTGTGATTTATGAACAGCTGCCAGTGTGTGAGCTGTAATCTGAGCAGGGTTTGTTTTTGCTCATGAAGATGGAATTTTTAAATTTGGTGATTGATAATCTTACTCTATCTCTTTTCTACATCATGTGATGGAGAAGGATGGAAGTGAGGAAGGAAAGCACACCTCTCACTGCTGAACTGGTGTGATCAACTCAGTGCTGAGAGAATAAATAAATAAGAAAATAAATAAAGTTAAATAATGAATCAGTAGTCTTGAAATGGTAATGATGTGTTTGAGGATTTATCACAGAGCGTTCCTCATTTACTTCCTGTTCTCTACTTCCTGTATAGTTAAATTCTCAGTTCTGATTGGTCGGAAGGTGTTGATTAATTTTCTTTTCAGCAGATCCACATAATCTACATGGTGTTATTTAACAAAGAAAAACATATCCTTTTCTTAAACGGTGAGTTTTCCTACAAGGACACATTTATTTAACATTTATGGAAGGAGTCTCCAGGGTCGGTTCTTTGTAACAGCCAGAGGTAAAGGTGTAAAGGTTTTCCACCACGTGAAAGTCTTCAGGATTATTATTATTATTTTTTTTAGTTGGTCTTATTATCTTCAAGAAAATGATAGAGCAACAATTTATAGCTGCTGGAACATGTATGCAATAACAGGAACAAACTTCAGACATTCCACAACATTAAATGTAACAATAAATGGATAAAAAGTCATTCTTCATTCACATGTCATTCTTTAATTACTGTGGCAAATTGCTGTGGTATAAATCTAGTAAAACAGTTCGGCACATTATTTTTCTGCACCACAACCCATTTTTCATCTGAATCTTTACTTTTGTATTAGTTGTTGCTCCTTTTAATGAAGGGTGCCAATAATTCTGGAGTTGATTGTATACTGGGTTGACTCTATTTTCTGCTTGATTTCAAGTAAAATTTTCTTACTTTTGGTTTCAAACTCTGTTTTCAGTTATCTGGATTTCATTTTATCTTCAATTATATATTTATTTTATTTATGAGCATACATTTTCATTATTTGCTAAATGATTAAATAAATAAACTTCATGATCACATCCACCCGCCTCGACTTCCACGTGTTACAGGATCCTGTATCATCTTTTTTTTTTTGCCTATTGCTGCTTTGTTTATAAAATACTCTTGTGATTTATAAAATGAAAAATGAGTAAAATTTGCGGCACTACTGATGTGCCAGGAGTCTTGACTTACACATACAATGTTGAAAAAAGTGTACTATTCATCTGACATTCCTATCTTCTTCCTGGTTATTATTAATTCAGCTGGTTTTTATACGTTGCCTTTTAATATGGACAAAAATTTTGAAGTATGTAAAGCATTTCTCCTGTCCAAAGCAAGGGCAATTTTTTTTCTCAGTCTTTCAGTGATTCAGAGTACTACATTCACCTGGAAACGAAAGAGACTGAAAGAGATTGAGAGAAATTGTGATAAAATAACCCCTCTACTTCTCACACTCTCTCTAAGGGCATTACGTTCATCTAAAATGATGTCGGACACTTTTTCTGTTCTCAGTTCTGTTTTAAATCTGTTATTTCTTTCCTTTTCTCAGGGTGGCCTGATCGCTCTCCTCCTCCTTATCCTCCTCTTCACCCTGGTTCTGTACACTCGTCAGCGTTGGTGCCGTCGCCGTCGGGCGCCACAAAAAAGCGCCAGCACTGAGGCCACCCACGAGATCCACTACATCCCTTCGGTTCTGCTCGGACCACCCCAGTCTAGGGATGGGTTCCGGACACCTCGTGCCCACCAGCATGGATCAGTCATCGGCATGGCCATCCGTGAGACGCCCATCCTGGACGACTGCGACTGCGAAGACGACGAGCAGCCCGGCCAGCTGCTGGATGGGAAGGTTCAGATGGACGAGGACTTCTGCAGCCAGGGGACTCGCAGCATGGACAGTCTAGGAAAAGGAGGATGTGATGTGAACCATAAACACAGCCTGGATAACAGAGGTGAGATGCAACAAGCTGGTCTTGGATCAAGGGGTTTGGATTTTATGCCACTGTTGGTTTTGGATCTTGTGCTGGCAATAACATTTTGGAAAAAACACCTTTTTAAAGAAGTTATAAGGTATGCTAAGGTGTTTTGGAGTTTCCCGAAAGCATTGCAGCACAAAGATCATTGTTAAATGGTTGAGCAAGCATCACTTTGTAAGCAACACTCACTTCCAGTTAAGCTCTTAACTTTGTGATGCTTTTGAGAAAATCAACCGTGTTTGTTTGAGTAAGTAAAGTGATTTTAACTTTGTCACCCCCCACCCAAAAACTGTCAATTTGCTAAGGTACTAAGGTAGCTTCTGAAAATTAGATTGAAGCTCTATGTTAGCATTAGCCATGGTGAGACACATTGAATGTTAAGTTAAGCATGCATAATGAGGACTTCAACGAGGAACATTGAACATCTGTACATCAGGATTTAGGCCTCAGACAAAACTACAGATTTAAGTGCTATTCAGAAGTTGTACGAGAGCTGCACGGCCTATCCATGCAGTAATATATTAGCAAGAAAACTGCCTTAAGCTTCTGCATAACCCGACTCTGAATATGTGAGAGTTTCCTTGTGTAAATATTGTCTTTTTAAGTTGTCTACTCTGAATATGGTCCAGTGTACCTGGACAACTAGACTATCTTGGGCACCTTTAAAGGCCACAAGTTTGGTATTTCAATCTGTTCATTCTGTCAAAATTATTTATGCCCATAATTACCTCGAAACTTTAAATTGGAAACTCAAACAGGTAATTTCATGAGCGCCACTACAACGTCCTCCATCATCCTCATCCTGACACTTAACTAAAACTAATGATGGTAGAAACATTGGCATTTAAAGTGACACGTGGCATATTCTAGTGCATCTGGGGAGTTGGATTTGAAGTCACCTGCCAAGCGGAGGCTAATTATAGCTGTTGACCCGAATCTGAAGTGAGATGCAGACAGAGTGGAGAGCTAGCGAGAGTGGCCCATTGACATGCCTCTGATGAGCTGGTTTCGATGGTTCCCAATGGAGGACTGTGAAGGCCAGAGGGTTGATTATTAGGACTTTGGGATAACAGCTCAATATTGATAGAGAAGCGCTTTTTTTTCACTACTGCAGGTTGAGGTTTATATGCACAGTAGTCAAGAGGTTTGTAATCAAGCTTACACTTGTCTCTTTAGACTACTATTACAGCTTATTGGTTTTCTTTGGCATTTCCAGTCCTGGTCCTTTTATTCTCCTGCACATATTTATTGGTTTGAGAGATTATTCGATTCTGTATCTTGACATATCTCATTTTGTCGAGGTGTTTTTGGATTTAGGCTGTACATATTTGAGTCGAGGTCGAGTGCCAGAGGTGCTGATGGTGGTGTACAGCCTCTGGGCTGTCACCGAGTGACATCTGATGCTTCTGAGTGGTAGATAAAATGATATGCCTGAGCTAGCAACATTCCAGCATTGAACAACCGCAAGTTGGTTAAACACTCCTCAAAAGAGTCACTTAATCACCAACTTGCACAAATTCCAACCTCCATACAAATGAATAAACTCTAATCAAGGCATGTCTGGAAAAGGGTACAGTGTGCAGGAAGGTGTACGGCAAATAATACACAGATGAACCATGTTTACTGTTAACAAGCTGCTACTGTAGAGCAATACACACCCCCAGGGGTGGGGCTTATATATACTAGAGATTATTTAATTGTTGGAACAAGGCTAATACTTTTATTGTATGATTTAATCAAGTAATAAGGAAGCTGAAAAAATACCTTAGCAGCTGCCTAAGATGGTCTACCAGCCTGACCAACTTAGCTGGAGTTTTCAGCAGGTGCTTTATGGGCAATTTGCACTAAAAGCACATGGACTGAATGAACAGGATTGGAAATCACTGTTTTAGTGTTTATTTAATTCGGACTTAACTGCAGTTTTTATCTAAACTTTGTTAACGATCAGGTTTATGAGCTTGTGGTGCAATAGTGCACAGAATGACGCCGCAAAATGAAGCATTTACCTACAGAAAAATACCCACAGGTACCAATGCTGAGGACTGATTAAAGCTAAAGAGAGACTGACAGTCCTGAAAGCATCAAGCTGGGACCTTGGAAGCAATTTCAACCCCAGAGATCAGAAGTATTAGAAAAGTCATATTAATGGTCAATGTTCAAGTGGTCAAACTGCACCTCGAATAACCTTACCAACACTTCTGGTGAAGTTTAGCTTTAATAATTTAATGAAGATAAATATTGGTGGGTTTTTTTTATTTGGAGAAACTCTTGATCTTGAAATATGCCTGGGCAAAAGTTAAACACTCCAGTCTCTCATAGCTGCACCATGTGACCCCGGCATTTATAATTCTGCAAAAGCAATTTGACCATTGCGTACTAGGTGGCCCCATGTGTCATCTCAGATAGATATGTGAGAGAGATAGAAAGGGAAGCTGGCATATCAGTGGAAGGTGTTTAATTGGTTTGTGTTTGCTTTGGTCAGGAATGACCCTGTTTGAAGCTCTTGAATTATTTATGCTTCATCATTTTTTTTAATACATTAATGTCCTTGGTGGTTTTAACTCTTTCAGATGTCCATTATTGCCTGAAAATGTGTGTTGAAATTGTGGACAGATTATACTGTCATGACACCAGTTGACCTGTGTGAAAAGATTCTACAGCATTTTCAATCATTCCTCTACATTAGCAAAAATGATGGGGATTTGGAATTGGCATATATACAAAATCACACAGCAAGCTTTTTACCATGCAATAAGACAAGCTATCTTTTTTTCTGCCAAAGTACATGCCAATTTGATGATCCAGTTTGGAAAATCAAAGCTTACTAGTGAGCATAATATGTAGGTTTACACTAAAAACTGAAACACTCTCACTTAAAACATTGAGAATTAGCAGAGTCAAAGGAATTCTGAAACTGTGTGATTCTTATAGAGTGGCCATGGTGATCTGATAGGAATTCATCTAGATGTCAGTGGGTTATATTATAATGAGGAACTGAAGAGAACGACAAAATTGGTGTCAAGTATATTAGTAAAGTGTTGGGCCACTACGGGGGCCAGGACAGCTTCCTGTCATTGATTGCCATTGAAGTTTCTGGAACGGTACTGGAGTTACGAGCACCGTTCTTCCAAACGATATTACCCTCGGTTGGTGTTTTGATGAAGGTGATGGAGAATGCTCTCTAACACATCACACCAAGATGATGCAGAACCTATAGGTGTTCAATTGGGTTGAGATCTGGGGACACGGACAATCAAAACATATGATTTACGTCATTTTCATGATCATTATCAAACAGTTCAGTGAGCACTTCTGCACTGTGAATGGGGGTGGGGTCATCATAGAAGAGATTACACCCATCAGGATGTTTCATGAAAGGTTTCGTGATAGGAAAAAGGTGATCAAGTAGAAGAACTTTGGATTGATTTGTGATGAAAATTCTGTCTAAATGTATAACAGCATATAAAAGCATAACAGATCCACTGTTTTCTTTCCTGTGCCACCAGACACATCCTTTTTACATGCTTTTTTTTAACAGAAAAGAAATTATTATTATTTTCCATCATTACTTTGTTCTTTGGAAAGAGCTCAATTGTAGAAAAATGGATAAGAAAATGACATGAACATCCATAAAAGGTTCCACTCCCTTACAAATCCTTGTCGTCTTTAGCTTTTCTTCACTATAGATCCTTTCAAAGCCTCAACGTGGTTATGTTCAAGCTGAAATAAAAGAATAAAACAAGAGCCCTTGTTTGCTCCCATTATGTTCAGCTCAGAGTTTAACCAGCAGTTGTTGAAGTCTGGAGACTGCGGTGATAACATCTGCCTTTATCCTGCGGATGAAGGATGAAGATCCTTTTAAGTGATGTGGACAAACAGCTGGGTTATGGCCTTGAATAAATCATTAAGCGGATTCTCTTGGCAATGCGCCTGCTCTTCAGTGCATTCAAAGCCGGGCCTACGTGCATTCATTATCGCTCCAATTAATGCACATCACAGAATATTTGGATCGTGACCTTGTCTGTGCCTTATCTTCTAAACTGGAGAAGTAACCAGATCACAGATTCATAAAAAATTTAAGATAATGATGAAAAGCCAGGACCTTCTTTGAAAATTGTCTGCTTCACTTGCCTTTTTTTAATTCAATACCCAAGAAAATAAATAAATAAATAAATAAGCAACAGTGCAACAAGATTAGACAACATTTCTTACAGACCTCAACAAGACAAACAAAGTTCTAAAAGTCCTGTTTTTAAATGGTTAAAAATTCATTATGTTGCCAAGAGAAAGGCTGAAGGTTAATTTAGATAGCCATGCTTGAACAAAACAGTACCCTTGCTAATTACTAGCTGGATACGAAACAATAATGAAGGGCTGGAAAAGTTTAACAGTAAGCCATCCACTGTAAAAGAACTCATTTTGCTTTGTTTGAGCTCATAGCCTGGTCTAAAATGTATTTATTTATTTATTTATTTATTTATTTATATGTTTATCTGTTTAATGCTGTATGATAAAAGATCAGAGGTCTGGTGCAAACTTTTCTCGATTTGAAATGAAAGAGTGATGAAAAATGTACCCTTTCACATAGTATCTTGCTTTTCTTAGCTTTACTTGCGTTTCCCAGTAAAAGTTTTTGAAGAACTTTATTTCATGTGTTTGACTGCCAAGGCAGTTCTACGCTGTTTGTGGGTTTGTTTCTTATTGAATTTGAGACCTTTCTGAGAGGAAAAGAAAGAATCGATTGATGAACGTATAGTCCCAGGAAATAGCTTTGTACAGTATGATGATCTATTTCTGTCTAAAACAGGAAGTCAGGAGTGATATCATGTTGAAGTGCTTGACTGATTTACACAACAACCAATAGCGTTCGAGATAAACAAACCTGACCGTAGCTTAGTGAGCTAGCTAAATGTGGAGAAGATACTTTTAATGACTTTTACTTTTACTGATGGAGAACTCTAGCAGCGTTTAAAGATGAATTCATGTTGTCGCTTAGTCTGGCAAAGCAACATATTCTGGCAATGAAAAGCCCCAAGTTGGTAAAAACCTCTGGGCTACTGTGACCTCATACAAATTCCTCCCTCCAGCCATTTGTTTTGGATGTTTATATAAGGGAATAGTATGCGGGGAAACACAGCCGAAACCACGCTGATGAAGCTACGATTGTTGAGCAAGACCCACCTAGTTAATTGGACTTCAGATCACAAGGTTTTGTGTTCTGGCATACATAATACAAAGTGACGGGTAGAAAAAGCTCTGAAACAGCAATATTGATTTCAGGGGGAACTTTAATCTGACAGAAATTCCTTCCAGTCCATGATAGTCTGAAATCTGTGACCAACAGGCTGTCGTCAGTAATTCAAATCAGTCTCACTGGCATCGATGCATATTTGGTAGATCTGACTAGTTAGGATGCTTCACCGTGCTTCACGTCAGTTAGACCCTGTCAGCCGTGATATCATCAATGAAAATGAGTGAATCAGTACTGCTAGCAGCTATACATGACACTATCAGCACCAGGATTCAGAGATAAGGTGTATGCTGTAAATCTTTCCAATAACGGGTCATTCCACTTGTCTCATCTTGACAATACTTCATCCCAGACACTTTACACAGTTTGTATTGATACCCAGACCTGTGGTGTTCTAGTCTGCAGATTGCTTGTTCCTGGTTTATTCTTCATCAGAACTTTCTCTGAGAATGGCTGAAGCAAAATATGAAAAAAAATGCATGGGAGGATTTTGTATATATAGAGCCGTCCATCCAAAAGGGGGTGGGTAGTAAACAAGGAGAAGTATTACACGTGTCTGCTAAATGTTTTCGGGTAAAATTGGTAGCGCTATGATGGATAGTTTTAGATGTAGCCTGATGTGTGGAAGATGACGCCTGTCTAATGGGAAATGATGAGCTATTAGATAACTCGCAGGTTTTGATTTTTACCGAGATCTTGTTTCCTCGTTGTCCATGTTGAGATTTAATTGACTTCTCTTTGTCTGAGACACCCAGCCTGCTAGCCTTTTCAAGAAAATTAGTATACAATTGTGTATATAAATATATAGATAGATAAATAGATAGAGTACTATTGTTGATCCTTGAGGGAAATTGTTATATGTGGAGTATTATATATGCATATTGGGAATGTTTAGCCTTATAGAATTATAGAATTATCATTTTATGCTACATAAGTTTTTAGGTTAGCTTTCACTTGCTAGCTTGTATGTGCTAACTAGGTTGCTCAGACTTAAAACAGTAAGTGTGTAGACACTGGAAAATCACCAGTTCTTTGTGTATATTGTGTCCAACAAGACTGGCATAAACCTAATTAGAAAGCAATCATGGGTTTATTTCCCTGGGGCTTTAACAGATTGTCAAGCACTATCATTCATAAATGTACTCGGAGGCTGGATAATTGTGTCAATAACTCCAAGAGGCAATCACGGACAATAGAAAGCAGAATGATATTGAATCAGCCTTTGATTTTAGCTTCACTGGCTGCTACGTTCAAAGCAGTGAAACAGCAAAAAAAAATCAATAAGCTCTTTCAAATTATTTCTCTTCCCATTTAATCAGGTGCATAGCAAACACACAGCAAGCGATGCTCTATGTTCAAAACTCTTTTAAACAGGACTATAAATGATGCCTGGATCTTTGGCCGAGGGGAGGAGATGGATTAAAGTGTCAAGGAACAAGGAGGTAGGGTGCCAATTACTGTGAGCAAAAAAAATACAATTAGCTTTCAATCATGTTCATTATTCATGAGGAGAGAGAGAGAGCGAGAGGGAAGGACGTTGTTGTTTTCTTCAGCCATCATGCATGCATTTTTTTTTTAAAGTATCAAAATGGAAAACAATTTCAGCCTCAGTGTTATTAGGTACTGTATATAGGAATATAACATTTAGGGCAGGGATATTATTCAGAGTCCTGATTAGCTGTGCTCTCTGGGTGGGAGGGGCATAGTGTCTCTGTCCCCTGTCAATCACAGCAAACCAGTTGCGGTCATCTGTGATTTTTCTTGATGATTAGTAGCCTTCAGTTAAATAAATGCACGTGATTGGATAAAAATCTACAGAGAATCTGCTACAGATGCCATGCTGGTAAAAATAAATAAATAAATAAACAAACAAACAAACAAACAAACAAACAAATAGATAGATAGATAGATAGATAGATAGATAGATAGATAGATAGA
>JAOTRR010000032.1:2180273-2192366 GCA_028570945.1 Gogo arcuatus
GATTTAAGAAAAAATTGAAGTGGTCTCTTAATTTTTTCCAGAGCTGTATATATATGTATGTATGTATGTATGTATGTATGTATGTATATGTGTGTGCATAATGGGTGGATAGATGGACAGATGGAGGTGGCATAAATGTATATTAAATAGATGGATGGATGGATGGATGGATGGGCTTAATTGCATATTAGGTGGATAGGATGCATAGTGAAAAAAAACTGTTGCTGTGATATGATCCAACAAGGGTAAAGCACGGTGTGACTAATGAGACACTGATAATTAAATCTTTCTCAGATGATAATTCTCCTCAGTTAGGGGAAAAATCCACATGTTAAAGGCTGAACACTGAGGTGTTCATTAAACCATTTGTGTTTTTACACCTGCTAAACTTTGTCCATTTCTACTCCATTTAATTACACTCTGAAAAACCAATTAAATGGGCAGAAAGCCCTGGCATTTAAAAGACAGAAGTTAATCGATTGGGCTGTTCACAGAAACATGTACAGAACAATGCAAAATTAAATTTAACTTCAGTGGCATGAAGGCGTAAACTGAATCTGAAATGAAGTCTCATTTTTAATAGATTTGTTTTGTTTGATATTTTGTGTGTAAATAAGAATTATAAAATATTTATCAGCTGTCTCTTGTTAGATCTCATATTTTGTTGTTTGCCAAGAATTTCTAATCTCTGCACGTTAAAAGAAATCAAGTCTTACACTCAGTAGATGTATTTGAAGAGAATGCAGTTCAGGTACAGCATTTGTAGCAGTTCAGATGTGTCCTGGGTGAAATGTCAGATCTGTGTGAAGGTTTTCTGTCTGTACTCATTCTGGATCTCTGTGAAGTACGGTGGTCTGATCGATACTCCCATATGGAGCAAGCTACACATGCGGGTAGTGCTTTGACCTTGTGCTAGTGTTATGACTAATTCTGTTTAAACCTGCTGCGGAGATAAGGACGCTAATTTCACCTGCAGGCTAATGGAATTTTGTGTTTTATTTGTTTAGTGTTTAACAAAGTTAAAAACCTGCTTTATCAGCTTGCATTTTCTATCCATCAATATTTTAAGGCTTAAATTAAATGCTTGTCTTTAAGGGTGGTGGTTTAGAGATGACTGCACAACCTGCTGAAAAACCTTGGAGGTGTGATAATATTGTAATAATCAGAAAGGGTCGACAAGAAAATCAACTTAAGCACCTGCATAGTGAGACTCAAGACGGAGAACTTTCCTGTATAAATATTGAAGTTATTTTTAAATTAAATTACCATCTCTGAATAAAAACACCGGAGAAAAATGTTTTATTTGGATTTAGAAAATTATTGACAATAGATACATGCTCATTTACAAACTGTGCATACCTCCAGTATACCTCCGTCAATAAATCTGTGCATCCATGTGTATATTAGATGGATGGATTGATAGATAGATGGATGGATTGTTGGATGGATGGCCAGTCAGTGGTATAGGATGGATGGATGGATGGATGGATGGACAGTTATCACCATGTATATGATGAATGGATGAACGGACAGACATCAGTGTATTCTGGGTGGATGGATAGATGGAAAGACATACATCAGTGTAGGATGAATGGATGGATGGATGGACAGACAGACAGACATCAGTATGGATGAATGAACGGATGGATGGATGGATGGACAAACATCATTATATATTAGATGGACGGGTGGATGGATGGATGAATGGATGGACATACATTAGTGATTATTGAACAGATCAATGGATGGACAAACATCAGTGTATATTGGATGAATGGATGGATGGATGGATGGATAGTCATCACCATATATATATATATATGATGAATAGATGAATGAACAGACGTCAGTGTATTCTGGGTGGATGGATAGATGGAAAGATACATCAGTGTAGGATGGGTGGAAGGATGAATAAATGGATGGATGGATGGATGGATGGATGGATGAATGGACAAACATTAGTGATTATTGAACAGATCAATGGATGGACAAACATCGGTCTATATTGAATGGATGGATGGACAAATATTAGTGTATGAAGGATGGATTGATGGAAAGATGTCAGTGTATATTGAATGGATGGATGATAGATGGATGGACAGACAAGAGTATATATTAACTAGATGTATGAATGGATGGATGGATGGATGGATGGATGGATATATGTAATATAATTATTCTATTATGTGCAGTATGTCTATTTTATTAAACCTCTGCTATGTCCACTGCTGCTGTAATTGTGTGATGCTAATTTCATGCCTGTACATCAATCAATCTCTCTGGTATAAAATTACCTTTCTTCATTTTCACTCAGTGCCTTGATTCAGCGTTTGGCAGCTCAGGGAGACTCACACAGTCCAAGTTCATGTTTGTTCAGATGTGTTCAGATTATACAGGTTATTACCTCTGTGGTTAGTACACTACCTCGGGAGAGTGGACCGACCAACGCTGAGCTAAACTGAACCTCAACAAACCTCTCCATCTGAAATCACCCCATAAACCCAGTCCAATCAATGGCGCCCCAGGCGTCTCCAACTGTGTTCAAAGCCCACTGTTCTGTCAATATGGTGGTGCCAATAAGTTCTGGGAGAGCGTGACAGCCCTGCTGGTTTGATGAATCATCCAGTCAACCTACTTGGCCTGCTCCACGTCACAGAAATCCATACAGCAAACCTTTCTATCATCTGTATTTAATACGGAACCACCTCCTGCCACGTCAGGCATTTCCCATGGGTAACTAGTAATGTTTTTGCTTCGGTCTCATTCGTCATTAATGTTAGATATCTCAATTAAAGGCTGTAGGGCACAGTGAAGCCCAGCCACAGCTAGAATGCATGATGAAGCTTGCTCTGTTTGTGAAGTGAAACCATGGTCACATTCATCAACTTCACAGCAACCCTGACCAATTATAAGTTTGGTAATCATGCTGAAGCTTGACGTCACCTTCCAAACAAGGTGATTTATCTTTCCTAGAAGCAGGAAGAAAAAAGAAAATGTATGTAAGATGGGAGATTAATAATAGCAGATTAATGTCACTTCCTACATTCAACTTTATTCTGCATGGCTGCTTTGTGCCAGTACAGGACTTTGCATGGACGCTAATTACTGAGGGGTAATGCAGATCAGCTCTGGGAGACTATGGCTTGATAAGATGGCATTTGGGTGCATGGAGGATTTGCTGCCTCATTTTGGATTTATAATTCAGCTCTGATAAAGGACTGTCTGAGTGAGATAATGGATTGCAATAGCTATTAGTCTCTGTCATCTTTTTATAAGCCCAAGGGTAAACCTCGGACTCATTGATAGCAATATTTAAAATTTTGCACGTGTACAGTATGTGGAGCTATAGGAATAGCTGAAAGCTAATATTGCTGTAGGATGTTTTTGGTTAATTAGTTGGCTAAATGTATTCAGAGCCCCCCCCCCCCAATATGTTGTATAGTTTATGCGTATTCGTACGTCTCCATCTTTTTTAATACAACCATCTGTGGTTTGCATTGCCATGCACAATGTACCTGCATCTCTGTTCCTCCCTGATGTTTTCTCGCCAAGTTCCTGAATCATTTGTCAGTGTTTCGTTTTCCTGGCGTGCTCAGGCTGAGACCCAAAAGGCTTTGTGTTACTGTAGCAGGTGCCTGCAGAATGAGAAAAAGGTCACAGGGGAGGAGAAAAGAGTGGAATTTATGGTGTTGTGTAGGTTTGGGAGGGCATCAGAGAGCTGCTGCTTTATGTGAGGTGCCTCAAGTGTGAAATGGGACTGGGGAATGTTGGACATGACAGGTGTAGAGGTAGACATATGAGTAATGCTGCCTTTATTCACTTTATGGCAAAGGGAGCTGGGAGTTGATGGGGATCTTAGGGGAAGACTCACATATTTTCAGCAATGTGTGTATGTGTGTGTTGGTCCACAGCAAGGTATGTAACTAGTTGGCAAAAATGTGTACCGATTATGTATCAACAACATAGTATGCAGCTTATTTGCTAATTCGGACAATGCTTTTTTTCAGTCACAGTTACAGGATATTCAGGGCCTGATGTATGGAGATGTTTGTGGCTGGTTTCAGGCACAATTACACCTGAAAGATCTTGCATGTTATGTACAAACCTGATGCACAAGCTTAAACATGCAGTTTACAAGGCATAACATTTGCTTTTTCATGCATTTGCATTTGAGAGATTACATATACTGATGCTGAACTCTGAGAAAACAGCAGCAGCAGCCAGTATGCTTAATTTTGTCTCTGAAAACCAGGTGTAATTTAGCAACACTGCTCAGAGCACAATAACCGGTGTTGCCAGGTGCTAGGTTTAATGACAGCAGAGGTATTTCAATATTGCTTGTCCAGTGGGATGCTTTTGTAACTCAAATCTAGCAATCCTGATTATAGCATGTACATCACAAACATATAAACACAACCCATTAAACAGTTTTGTTTTGGCATTTCCAAATCCAGTTTATCTACATAGTCATGTGCATATCGGCTAATCAGCTGTAATGCTAAGCATGTTCATGGCACATCTTATTTACATTTAATGACACCCACAAAATTCCATAAAAGGCAAAGCTCACAGAGAGCTCAAAACGACAAAATGGCAACTAAAGAGTGAAAGAGTGCCTCCTAAGCTTGGTGTGCTTCACAGCTCAGCCACTGCAGAGAACAGCTACCATAGACACATACTAACACTTTGACCTTTTATAGGGTGCCATTACTTTTGCCCTAATGGAATGCCTAGTATTAATTTATTTGTCTATTACTGGTATTTTCTGGATTAAGTAAATAGCTAGCCATATTTTTCACACTTGACTAGCTAGCAGGTTCGTTTAAACCAATTGTCTGATGCAGTTCCTAATGAACGCATCACCGATAAACTAGCTAGTTAGCATCGGCAAAAATCAGGGTATGTGCAGGGCACGATGGAAATTGTCACTTTATAGTATTTTTATGTACTGTACGTAAATATATGTAAGCTCACTTATCTGGAGGAGGAAGAGCTGCGTAGTCAAGGTCTGTAGCAGGAGCAGGTCTTGCACACACTGCTGGCTTTTCTAACTTTGAGTTGTATTAGCTACCATTGTTACATTAGCAGTTACGCTTCTGCATTTGTATACAATTGTGTATTAATAAACATTTGTAAATCAAACAAATTAACATCGATCAATTTTTTGAAAATACATATTAGTGAATATCCTTATATGTAAATTTACACAAACTCAGGAGCTAAACATGGGGTCCAACATTTTTCCCACCTAACTTATGCAATTATGATTTATGGATAAATTTGTTCGCATCCAGCTCGATCCGCATTTGTGATGTGTGATGAAAGATCTGTCAAGTAATTTGTGCACTTTTGAAATTCAGAGACGTTCATTGGACAGATGTTCTTCTCTGTAAATGTTCTAAATTATTCCAAACCCCTCTGTTATTGATCATAAGAAACCTATAACCAAACCTCAACTTTTGTACAAAACATCTAAGGTGTAATCATCCAGACAACATACAATTAATGTATTGCAAACAAGCAGGCTTTATTAAATCTAAAGTAAATGTTGCTGTTATATTTAATAATTCTGATCTGAGACTTATTGTCCTACCAAATATCATTAACACATCCACTCAAAGCTGACAGCCTGATTGCCTTTTGTGTGTTAAATGCACTTACATGGAGGATATTATATTTCTGAAGTGGAGCCTTGTCTGAACAAAAGCAGCTACAAATTATGATGGAGAAGTAATTGCCTGGCTGGCGACCAACCAAAGAAAATACAGAAGGATCGATTGTTGTAATTCCATTTCGCCTTCCTGCCCCCGTTTCCAAAACCCCTTTTTAAGTGGTACCTGATGGATTGCGAAGGATAAGAAATCGCATGCGGTAATTTCATAAAGCTCTCTGCTGAACCCAAATGTTTCGCTGAATAGATTTGTGTTCATTGTGTTAGCAAGAAGCAAAGAAAGCTATTACATATAAATACAAGAATGTATTTTTCTATTATTGGGTGAATTCTTGCACTGCGCTACGCCGTGTTACATTGATAGATGGAAAATATCTTGCTTCCGTAGTCGCAGGGTTTGGAGTAACTCAATCTTGTCTTTTAAAGGGAACTCAATGTCTTTTAGAAACGATTGAGAGAATGCTGGAAAAAACTAGAGATCATCATGAAGTAGACGTCTTTGTGTTGCTTTTTTTTTTCTGCTCCCCGTCGAGACGTGGTACCCGAAAGCAGTTTGGTGTATAGATATACAGAAAGATTAGAACTTAAAGTTTTTCTACATGAAATCATGAAATAAGACCAAGAATAATCCTGAACCAATAAAAGATGGCTAAGTAAGGAATTATATATCATAAATAATTTTAACTGTGGTTATCATTCTGATTCTAACAATGATTCCTTGCCAGTATTTTTTTTATAAACTCTAATAAAACTTCATCAAACTCATTCCTTGATAATTTATAACTACAAGTTATACCTATTCATTATACTGCAATGTCTTATACAACATTTATAACCTTTTTAACTAATAATGGCTTATAAATAATTATAAAGCACCTGTAATTAATTAAGTAATGTATTAACAATTATAAAACCATTATAAACACAAGTGATTTTGTGATTTAAAACCAAAATATGTTTTACTCTGAGCAGCTTTATACACACCAGCACCATTTTGTGTTCTAATCTTCATAGCAATGCTAACGTTAAAGCTTAGTTTTTGCAACAATACACAATGCCCTTAACTTGTTTGTTAACTTTAAAACTCCAAGAACTCCGCTGGTTAAAAACAGATATTCGTATTTACTTATGAAGTGTAATCAAGCTAGTAATAGTGTTAATAAGAGGATCTTTATTAAATGCAGTGCGGAAAGAGCTAGCAATAGCATTGTGGATTTGAAAAATGTTCTGATGTTCAAAGAAGTCAGAATTTCAACTTGGAAAAACAAATGTGTTTTGTGGTTTGAAACATATAAAAATCTATTATTTTATATAATAACAATACAAATCGTGACTTTCAAAGAAGCCCACTGGAGAATACAGAGTATCTAAAGGAAGTAGGATGAGTAGTCGCTTGTTAAAGCTGTAATATTTCCATTGAGAGGCAGCGAGGGCAAGTGGTGTTTTTTTTTTCTATAACATGTCCTTGTTAAAGCAGAGTGCACTTTCTGAAAACTGAATTATATTTCAAGTTTAAGTAGAACTTCATTTGTGTGAGAGCACTGAGAGAGTCTTGTGTCATCCTTTTACAAGCAATGTTAGAGAATTATTCGCTTTTAGCCTGCATTCCATACCGGCCTGTTATATATTATATATTATATACAGAGACGTTAAATCCAAGGAATGTCTCCAGATAGTTTTAGAAGGTCTTTTTTTCTTTTCTCAAAGTAATTTTCCACCAATGAAATATTGCACCAAATTTTAACTCTGTGTGATTAGATTTTGCACTTTCATTCCCACACATTTGACAAAATGTTTATCAGAAATTCAACTGCTTCAGTCAAATATGGACGAAATAAAAGATTTGTGTCATGCTGTTATAGGAAAATAATCAATGATGATATGGTACCACCCTGGAATGATTTATTCCTCTAACAGAACATTCTGAAGTTATTATAACGTTCTAACGTGACTATAGAAATGACAGCACTTTGTGACCAATCAGATGAGAGAACTGTGAGTGCTGTGGCATAAATAAAATTAATTAGTGTTAAATTTTCCCCTTTAAAAATGAAACGTAGCTACAAGATAGTAAAAAAAAAAAAATCACCATGTATTTGTTTTGCTTAGTCTGTTTGAATAATGCTAACTTTTGCTAGCTCTGCTTTCTGGCTTAGCACCACGGGCATGTTAGCTCACTTGACTGGCGCCACATCTTTCCCTAGCTCAGTGTTTTTGTTTACAAACACATCATTCGTTAGCTTAGCTCATTTGTTTATTCCCACAGCCATCACTTCAGTTTTCGTAGTTAGCGGCGCAGGTCTTGTTAGCTTAGTTCACTTGGCTAGCGCAACAGCTTTGACTAGCTCAGCGTTCTTGTTTACAAATACAGCATTTGTTAGCTTAGCTTGTTTGGTTAGCAGCTTATGGCAGCTGATCTATGACGTACCCTTTATTTATACTGTATATTACATTTTTACAGTGATTTTTTTTTTAAAGTGCAATTTTAGCAATGGAATGAATCCTCCTCTACTTGTTTTTTTTAAATGTTTTAAAATGAGCCAGTGTGCAGTACGTTTTTTTTTTCCTCTGAATGTCCTGTTGCTGATTGAATCTTACACGTCTCCAGTGGTGTTCATTTGCCATACACTTTTAAAATACGCTTCTAAAAATGTGCCTAATCATCAGTGCATGTCTTACATTTCCTTACATAAACACATAAATCTTCTTAAGAAGTGAACGTCCCGTAGTACGAGCTAACGTCCCACTCAGAGACACAGTTGGAGGAATACATCATGATTAGTGTTGCTCATTTGCAAGACTTGCTTAGCTGGGCTTTTTGAGAGCGCACTGGGTCATTAGTCTTCTTCCGACAAGGACAATCAGTCAGTCGTGTCTTGATTTGTGGTTGATTTTCCCGACTTACCACGAAGAACTTGTACCGAATCGCTTGTGAAAGATTTCACCATGCTTACTGCTCATTATACATGGTGTTACATCAACATCAGATATCAACACATTCACCCTTTTGTGACATAAAACACCAGTAATGGTTGAGAGTATGTGTGTGTAAGATGATACGCTCATTAAAAAAACCAGAGATGCTCTCAAGAAGTGGCAGATGTCCACGTTTCTGGCAAAATATCAGCTTAAGAGAAATCTAGGACACATATAGGCTCATTATAAATGGTTCACAAATGAGTACATTTTAAAAACGTCAGCAAAAAAATCACAAGTGCATCTGCTATGTCATCATTTATTCCATTTATAGCACTAGCTATACATCCTGTATTCATAATGCATTATAATTACACTATAATGTGTTACAGCTCATCATGCATAACATAACTCTGTATAAATCCTCATTGACAAAGTAACTAGTTATAGTTATAATACTTATAATATAATATAAGCTATAGTTATAATACTTTCTAAGAAGGCCATATGTGTAATGACTTATGCATATTATAATGCATTCATAAGGAATTATGCACATCATTATAATTATTTATGAAAAGGCATTACAATTTGTAGTATTGTCTTTATAGTGCCATTATTTATCATTTTTTTAAGAATACATGTTATATCATGCGTATGACACATTATATTGCCATCATATCTTCTCATAATGTGATATGCAAAGTATGGCTTGGTGATATACTACATATACTACATATAACGCATTACATTATGAGCACTACTAATAATACATCGTGTTTAAAATAGCTATAAAGTGCAATGCATTTTTATAAATAATTACAGTAATGCATTATGACCTGATGATTATGAATCTTTAACATGATGTACATGAGTGGTGCTTTATATCGAAACATTGTTATAACACATTATATCACCAAACTATGCAAACGTGGAGTTTGGTGATATAACATGCTATAAATATGACACATAATGCATCATATTAAAGATTTGTAATGTGTAATAAATACAGTGTAATGCATTTTCATGAAATATTATCATAAGTAACAATGTGTATAATGCCTTAGAAATGCATTATAGCATGATATGAATGTGTCATAGAAAATGTACTTCATAATGTCAGGTTGAATAATGCATTATAAGAATAAACTTTATGTAGTAATGCACTGGCCTAGGCTTATTAGGTATTACATATTGAAATAAAATTTATTCAGACATTTCAGCTTCTTAGCTCACTTCATTTAAAGCCTGTAGCGACCTGGTATAACGCTCTATTCTTGTGTTATAAGCTGTAATAAATACAGTTGTGCACAATTTGAGACAAAGACTATGTAGGTTATAATGTACACAGGGACAGGGATTACACCAGAGTCAATGTCAAAGTGCACGATAACATTAGTGTCTCCAGCATTCTTATGAACAAGTGTTATAACATGTTATGTAGCCTGACACGATGAAATCATATGCAGTTCGTGATGTAGAATGTGAATATGTGAATGTAGGATGTTATACAGAACATGTAAACTTTACACACTTATGCATTTATAATGCATTATGAATGCAGAGTTCACAGGATGTTCAGAGAGAATCTTCTGGAAAGAAAGAGAACTTTTGAATCTTTTCTAACTTTTCAAATCATTGTTTCTGATGGATATAATCCACAAATTACAAAATGCGACATAGCGACTCTGGAGTTATGAGCTGTTAGTCAAAACATTGCTTTTGAATAAATGAGAATTGATTGTTTTAGTTTTTAAAGACAATCTTGTCAGTTGTGGCAGTTTGAGACCTGAGTTTCAACAAACAAATATATAATGTAATATGCTGCAAGCTTTCAGAAGTGAAATGTCAGCTTCGTAGATGTGAGCTTCATCTCTGCAGCCCTTTAGTCCTGAAAAAAAAGGCCTGAAAAATCCAAAACTTCGTCCTTTTCCCCAAGACATCGCAAATCTTTGCAAATATCGACGTTCTCTCCGTGCTTTCCTGTGGGTTGTTCAAGTCTCCAGTGGTGGCTTTGATGGAGTCTCCTTCAAACACTGTATGGATTTGTTGTGTCCCAATTTCATGGAAAAAAAAAAAAACAGGCTGCAAGATTGATGGAGGGGCAATATCCATTTGGGAAGCTCCTTTATTGTCGACGAAGCCGTTAGCCGCTAGCCAACATCGTGTGCAACGTTTTCTTCCCAGAGCTCTGTGTAAAAACATTGAAAAATAAGGTCACTTGTAGAATAATTAACTACAAAGCATTTGGCTACCTATTGCTATAGTTCTCCACAGAGGGAATGGATTTAAGCAAATAAAACAGGTACTTTCTAAAATCTTTATCCGATATCATATATTCTAATATCTAATAATCATAATATTCATTATGAAACCATTTTAAAATTAATATAGAATTATGTAGCATGCAATTTTAAAGTTATTTTTATATATTTATGGTGTAAATTATAAACATTGTAAGTATTATTACTTTATAATAACTATTTATTGTTGATTACGCATAATTTGTTTATAATAAAAGGCAAACTATCAGTCAGTTCAGTAAAATATTAATTATTTATCATACTGCATATATATATATATATATATATATGGTAATTTATGTTCTATATCAATTACTGTATTTAAAATTAATATTTTATGTTATAAATGTATTTTATATATACTACATATTGTATTTTTATTGCATTTATTTATTATATATTTATAACACATTGAATATTCATTTTATAATATATTTCAAGCATGTCATTCCTAAAAATAAAGTTCAGTACAATTTTTTTTAGTTCTTTTTTAACTTCTCCATATTTTATCTTTAAAGGAATTTTCCATCCTTCCTCTCCATTTCCAAAAGTAAACTTCATTAGCTTCCTATGTTTTTATTTATATACAGTACACATGAATAAATAAAAGTGCTATGTTATATTTTTAAAGCTGTATCTTTTTCTTGCCTATACCTTGGCCCGTGTCTTCTGGCCCTCATCAGGCCGCTGTTGTAGTGCAAGGATCAGTTAAGACCACTCGTGTTGATCAACACTCTCCATGAACTTTGTGTGGGAGGCATCGATGCTGCACCAAGTCATTGTGTAGGAGTATCTGAATAAATCCGATTCAAGAAGTTCTCTTACACAAGTGAGCGCTGCCATTCGATCCGACATGTCTCGAAGAAAGGAGAATGAAGTATAAATGTGGAGATACAGGAGGATCTGGCAACAGGCCGTGTGTGGATAGTCAATAACCTTGCATCAGTGTAGTGCTGCTGCTGATGATGATGATGATGATGATGTGTGTGTGTTGCCTTGTCTAAATTTATAGACACTACAGGAATGTGTCTTAACATGTTTCCTAACTTTAAAGTACACTTAAAAATTAAAAGTACAGTTTAAAGCAAGTGAACAGTCAGTTCTCAAAGATGATGTGTTGGAAGCAGGAAAAATGGGCAAGTATAAAGATCTGAGTGACTTTGATAAGGGCCAAATTGTGATGGCTAGACAACTGGGTCAGAG
>JAOTRR010000032.1:2195465-2210731 GCA_028570945.1 Gogo arcuatus
ACATAGAGATGCTGATTTAAGAAAAAATTGAAGTGGTCTCTTAATTTTTTCCAGAATACATATATATATATATTCACATTTCCAGAGAAAAATACATATTAAAGTTAACTGTTAATGAAAGATAACAGTACCACTCAAGCAATACGAAAAGGTATAGTTTAGTACCCTTTTTGAGTGTATAACAAAAATATATAGGATCCCAAATAACAAGGGCTAATTCTTGTTATTTTTATTTATTTATTTATTTATTTATTGTGATGTCATGTGCAAACTGGCAGACCGTAGCAATTTTGAACTCCGAAAGTTTGCTGGACAGAAGTGGAAAATACTTGAGCGATTGTACTTTGTTCCTGTAGTTGAGTATTATTTTGGAAGATTTGTACTTTACTCAAGTATTATTGAAACTGAATACTTGTACCCTTACTCAAGCAAATTTCCAAGAGGAAAAACATAATTTGTCTTACTTTTTTAACTTTTTTACTTCTCACATTTTCACTTTGACCTTCAGAATACATGTTACATGAGAGTTTTCTATTTTTCTAATTTTTTAGTAAGATCTGTAATGTCTTTTGCCTCACACATAAAAAAATTAAATACTGGCCTTCAAATATAAATAAGTTGAAAAATTAACTTTAGTTTTGGTAAATTAGCCAGCCAGGTTTGTAATTTAGCTAGTTTCATTAGCTAGCTGATTAGGATTTATAAATTAGCTTGTTCAATTAGCTAGTTAGCTACATTTGTAAATTAGTTTGTTAAATAAGCTAGCTAGTCTTGGATATTTATTTGTCTTGAGTCTGTTTCTGTATTTAGTTTAAAATGTAATAAATATAAATATTAGGACTTGTATGTCCACCATTCAGCTTAATAATGTAGATTAATGTACATTCTAATTTAGGTTAGAAATGAGGCTTCACACACTACACTTCTTTTTAATGATTTTTTTCTTCCTTATTTGTGTTAAATGCTAAAATACTCAGGTCACGATTCGATTCGATTCACTATGCTGCGTTCAGGATTCAAATCAGTTTGATTCTCAGAAAATCTGAACAAAATTTGAATGAAGGAAAGTGATGGCTGAAAAGACTCCTCTTTTATTTCTGTATAATAAACAGTGCAATACGATGTGCATTTCTGTCTGTATAAAACTAAATAAATTAAAAGCTGCGACAAATACAGGTTTAACATTAAAAAACAAAATGTACTACAGGTTCACCATATATTAAAAATAAATAAATACATTTAGTGTAAATTCTTCCTGAAATTTTGACTGAGTAAATAAAATCTGACCTGAGGACTTTAAAAATGATCGCGTGAAACATAATGAGCTCTGTGGCAGAAATAAAGCTCCAAAGTTGGCTAAAATGACTCCCTCTTTTTCCGGGCACCATAATAATGTATAATTCAGGATAGCCATTGCAGTCCAGCGCTATCAGGATATCAGTCACTTCACAAGTGCAGATGATTCCCATCTCTCCATGAAAGAATGTGATCATGTGACAGCATGTTCTCTCTATATTTTAACTCTATGGGATATTACACCCATGTAGAATAAAGGTACGTTTTCCTCTTTTTCCATTCGAAAAACATGGGGGGGGGGGGGCAAATTTTTGCACTTAACTGTATTGTTTAGCATAAATCTGTGGTTTTGTCTGAATTTTACTTGATTCATTTCATGCTCAGTTGGTAGATGTTTTTCTTTTTATGTTCACAAAACTCTAATATAATGTTAAAAATAGATTACGTAGTCACATTTCATAGGTCTTATAGGTGTATATAAATTCTGATGAACTCATTTGTTTTAGCCTTGCCTGTAGTTACTGGATGTTTAAACTATTTTTTATGATTTGTAATAAGTTTTATAGATTTCATTTCATCTTATTAATATTATTTATCATCTATCACCTTTTCACCTTTTCTGTATACAGCGCTGAGCTTTTGGGCTCGAAATGAAAAAGCGCTGCCTATGTAAATAAAGATTATTGTTGTATTATTATCAGAACAGAGTCAGTTTTGTGGTTGGTCATACATCAGAGAGATTACATTTGGGGATTTGGATTCTCTCACGTCGCATTTGATCTGTTTGCTCGGCCGAATCAGTCGCTAACAAACAAACGGAGTCCGTCTCATGCTCTGGCTTTCTTTAATCCAAGTCCAAACTGTAAAATTTTCTCAAATGAGAAATATTTCAAGGTTGTTTTGAGGGTAGAAGATGCAGAGTGCAAATAAAAGTGTTATAAAGCAGAGACTGGTGCTTCAGTGTTCAGTGCTGTTTATCCTGAGAAGTTGATGAGATGATGAGATATACTGAATATTTGTAAGTAAGTAAGGGATAAAACAGTGTTGTGTCGTGTTGTGGCGTGCTGTTATAGAAAAATAATGAACGTTTGGGTGGTGTGATGAAGAAGAGCTACTGTTACCACCCTGAAGATGATCATTTTCCGATAACAGGACATCCTGAAATATTCCTTTCCTCATCCATACCATAGCAAACATCAGCATGAGTTATGTCAGATTTAAGATATTTAGGTATTTTACATATCTTGGGATATCTTTTTTTTTAATGAGGTTTGTAGTAATGAAAACTTCCTGTTAATCATCAATTCTTCCATCAATTATTATTTTATATGCAGTATAATGTATTGATATACGCAACACAACGCCTTTATCTGCCTCCGTATCAGTTTAATGTTCAGAATATTCAGATTTAAACCCTGAAAACAGTGAAAATGCAAGGCTGCTAGAAAAAGAAGTTATTTCCATTGTAATAAAAAATTGCAAAACATTTGCAGAACATTACTTCATTCAACTTCTGAACTTGTACAGTTCCTCATCCTCAGCTACATCACTCGAATTCATAATCGATCTCAACTGGACACCCTGTGGAACTTTCTGGAAAGTTATTGTTCCCTACACAACGAAGTCTTTCCTAAAATCAGAGAAGTGTTGTTTATAGTTGAGAACAATAGACACCTAATAATATTTTTATCAGATTGAATTCAGTTTTGGGGTTTGTTACATTCCAGGAAGATCACAGAAGTTCACTGGACAAGAATCTATGGTATATAAGGATCTATTATAAAGTTAGGACACACTCGGAATGCTTTGGGAAGAAAGAATTGGGTCCTTTAAATAGTATTTCATTGTAATGCCTGTATGATTTTTCCGTGAAGATTTCCTTCTCATAACAATGGAAAACGTTGATTTTAGAACAAAAAGAAATGCATGGAATGAAGTTTTTCCATGATTTTTCTCCCTAATTTAGTCATGGCCAATTCCCACCCACCAGACAGCCCTGTTACACAACAGCTGCGAACCAGGGAGGGCGAAGGCTCTCATGTGCTTCCTCCAAGTCACGTGATGCCAGCCAAGCACATCTTTTGAACTGCTGCTCATGCAAGGTCAAGGGGCGCCGTAACACACTCAAAGGAAAGCGCTATCCGCTTTCTTATGAGTCACAATGATACAGATGACATGATTGGCTACTGTCGCTGTAATTGACAAGGGAGAGAGAGTGTAAGGAATGGGGCATGGCCCGGTTTTGGTTTCTTGGGCTCCTGGCATGGATGGCTGTGGCATCATCGGGTTTCCGACTCGCGATCACCAGATGATGGAGTGAATGCTTTTCTGTTGCGCCACTCAGGAGCCCAGAAGGTAATAGCTTTACATCCCAATCCTGAAAAAGAAGGGACGAAAGAAAGGGGAAAAATACAAGAAGCCAAAGAAAATTGAAATAAATAAATAAATAAATAAACAAATAAATAAGAAAAAGCAGAGAAAATAGATTTCCATTTTCTTCTGCACAGAAGTGGTGCTCATCAGGAAACACTTTCATGCTGCAGGACGCTTCAATACACTCCGGAAAGAGAAAGGTCAGAACGATGCATCTGGTTTTGTGTGTCATGTTTCATGTAGGAAGTTTCCTCCTCCACACTGAATCCCAGAAAAAAAAGGAAAGCGAGCGTTTTCCCCACGCAGAGCCGTGGGAGGTTTGCTCAGCCGGAAGCCGGCTCTTAGTAACCCGCAAATGTGACTCATTGCGGCGCTGCATTGTTCCTTCATTAACTTTGAGCTCTCGCATTCCTGCAGACTGTAGTTAAGTGGAGATGACGTCTAAAGGTCGGGAAGGATGGAGAGGTGTAGCGGGAATCGCTGCCACCTCCGGAGACAGTAAACGGAGCATAAAGGAGGAGTGAAGCAGCACGTGTTCATGAATCTTAGTTTAGACTCGATGGATATATCATGTGTGACAAAGTACTTTTACTTTACGCTGTGCAGGAAATGGATGAACAGCAAGTTCCTGTGTTGTCATTCCATCTTTTTTCTACTGAGCAACTTATTACATATTCCTCACTCTGTGTTACATTATATAACCTTCTTGCTTTCAGTGCAACTTAAATAAAGATGGATGTGTATGTTGTATCCCTGTTTATTCTCTCACTGACTTACAGAGCCACAGAGTTTCCAACATTTTGGCAGTAAACACCCAAACATCTGCATAAGAACTTCATAATGCATGCATTACATACTGTATGTATTGAATAACATATAGCTTCTGGAATAAATTTCATTCTTGAGATGTTTTGTGCATTTGGAATTTGATCCAAATACAAAGAGTTTACAAGGAAGTAGTCTTTTTTTTTTGTCTTAGATTTTTTTTTATTTTAATTTTTTACTACATTAAATTTCCAAATAAATTTCCAAATAAAAAAATTGTATTTTCCAAAAAGTTAAATATTACAGAAGGAAATCTTTTTGTAACTTGCAAAAGAAAGCAAATGTCATTACTTCATTCATTGGTTTTTATTCTTTCTTTCTTTCTTTCTTTCTTTCTTTCTTAAGCTACTCAAAAGCTTTTCATACATTATTCAGTATTATTCAATGCAATACAACTGGTAGTAGATTATTGGGTGTCAGATTTTTGTTTCTTTTTTAATCTGTTTTTTAATGATCAAGCTACATTTTACATTTTTTTTAAAATTACAATCAAACTAGGAGCAGTTTACATGATGTTAAAATGTTGTATATTTTTTAATTATTATAATTGCAAAATATAACAGATTTTTTAAGTAGTTTTAACACAGTGTTGGGTAAATACTTTTTTGTTATTTTTATTCACATTCAATAAAAGTAACTAAAGTTTTAGATTTCACTTCTTCTTTTAATGCAGCGCCATTGTTTTGCTTGAAGGTTAATGTTATACACATAATGTTATGGTACGATATTTTTATATAAAGAAATTAATTATATATCTAACCTTTAACTAAAGTCGATTCCTTTTTTCTAACCCTTACAAGAGTGCTTCTGACTGAAATAACCTCTTTACACATCATTCAAAACAAATTTAGACTTCTTTTATCAGTTAATAAATATTGGAGTCATGCCTTTTGAAGAGTTATGCCTTATTTGTCTTTATTGCTCACCCAAATCCTGACAAATGGAAAGGAAATTATTCAAAAAAAGTCAACATGCTTTGGTGTTTCTTCTCCGTGTAATGAACAGAGAGGGGTTGAACGTAAATAGGCTCGGCAGGCTGCTTGCCGTCGCTTTGAAGTCTCGCTGTAGATCAGAGCGGTAAATTAAATATCTACACGCGTTTGTCTCAAAGCTGGAGGTCTGGAAGCTGGAGAAAACCTGTCTGTCCTGCTTCAGAGGAGAATCAATCTTATTATGGAGATAAAAGCCTTTCTTTTCTGCCCTATCTCACCTTGAAGTCTTTTTTTAGAAGAATAGAACATATTCTGTAGTTTGTAAGACTGAAAATGTCCACTGGGAAATTTCAGGTTTTGGCCTGATTTGACTTATTGTCTCTCACACAAATTAGCTGTAACCTTGCACCAATTAAGATAGGTAGGGTTCTAGTCAAGAGCACCATTGTCAACTCCAACATTAGGACTAAACAAGATCGAGCCAAGAGTCTTAAGGGGGTCGGCATCAAGTCAAGATCGAGTCCAACTGAAATTGAGACTGCGACAGAAAACCATCGAAGAATGCCTTTCGAACCCAAGCTTTTACTTAAACTAATTAGCATAATTTGTGCATTTTTGCCAATTATTAGGCTGTTTTCTATCACAAGGAGTTACTTCTTTCAAACTTAGTCAAACATTGTGCCCGAAAAAAGAAAAGACAATAAGAGCAAAACTATATTTAGCTAAATTATTGTCCAAGTTCATGAGACAAGTCCCTATACAAATGCCAATGAATCCAAGACAAATCCAATCAAGACCAGAATCAAGTCTAAAATTGAATTTGAGTCCTCCAGCCCTAAAATAAGGGGGAAAAACATGGGCATGTTTTTATAGAGAAATAACCACTTAGAGGGTGGTCTGATGAAGCAAAGTTGATTATTTTCCAATAACAGTATGTCCCAGAATGTTTTATTTTATGTATACAGCAATTTGGCAATAATAAGTATAAGTATACACTTATAAAAGAATGACACATCATGCTCTTTGTCCATTTATAGCTACATTTAATGTTGGGGCAGATCCAAGAAAGAAGTCAGTTTCTGGTCTCATTTACATTATAACAGCTATAAATCGTCATTCCCTCACCAGCCGTTCTTTTTTCCCCTTTCTTGACGTATACCTCTGGGGTTATTTCTACTGGCTATAGAAGTAGGATTCGTATTTATTTAAAAAAATCCAGTTTAGGCCATGCTCAATTTGGGTTTAAATCCAAATACAGATACTGATATCCTTTGTCCTTGCAGATTGGTAGCTGTTGTGTGATGAGGGACTGACCTACAGTATGTAATTGGCTACAATTAAACTGTAAGAAAATTTGTGGAAGGAAATGAGGCATGGCTACCTTATAGTATAATAAACTTTTTAAATGGATGACAGATCATAATTTTCATGCATTACCTTGCTCTGGCGCTTGTCGTCCTTCAACACATTAAAATCAATGGTAAGAAGTGTGTTTTAGATGAATCCACCATGTCCTTATGGCCTGTTAATGACTCTATTTATTGACAGCAGTTCTCCCGAGTCTGTAATGACTGTGTGTTATAGATTTCATAGATCCTCAGTATTTCAATTTAGAATAGTGATTTACTGTAGAAACAGGACTGGGAAGTTAATCACTGTGCTGATTAACAGTAATTATGGATATTTAAACACACACCGTGACATCCTGTGTGTTTAGCATTTTCATCAGTGTGTACAAAAATGCACTGAAGAAGCAAATTATGCTGTTTAACCTTTGATTGACTTCTAATGAAGTTATTGCAGGACATGAATAATTGGTGACTTTCCACTGTCTAATGTACACTTACCAAATACTTTATTGGGAATCAATCATGTGGCAGCAGTGCAAGGCATTAAAATCGTAGAGCTTTGCATCAAACATCAAAAAATGGTTGTTGGTGCCAGATGGGTTAGTTGGTGAGCAGAAAAGCATCTCATAATTAACAATTTATAGTTAAATGGGCTACATGGGCTATAACTTTTGATAGATGGGCACAGGCTCACTGAAACTGGACAGTTGAAGATTGGAAAAACATCACCAAAATGAATCCCTTTTCAATAAAAGTGGGCGGGAGTAATTTTCTTCTCCACCAATCACAAGGCTGATATCGCTCATCCCTTTTATTGAGCTTTAACCAAAATACATTCAAAGTTCATTATTCATTTTCAGAAGTATAGCATGGCCAATCCAGCTTTTCGGGAGGTATGAGGAAAGTGTAGAACAGGAAGGAAACCTACTGGAACATGAGGAGAACCTGTGAGAGACAGTAACCCAAGCTCAAAATGATGTAGTCCAAGTACAACCACTTGAGGCAACTAGGAACCCTTCACTCTCCAAGGAACCCTTAAGGAACCCTACTTTTAGAGTGTAAGAGGTTATGGTTGGTGTTTGTATGTTCGTTGAGGTGATGTGGAATGAAATTCATGGTCCTTGCTCATGTTGGTCTCATGAGCAGAACAGTATTTTGTTAAATAAAAAAAAGATTACTAACACTAAAGTTTGCTAGCATACACAGATTTCCTTCAATACAAGTTTAACTCTAACTATTTCAGTCTTCATAATAATTCAAAATTCACAGAGCAGATCTGTCCATTGCGCTCCTTTAACACACATTGTCACATTTCTCTCAGAATCCTGGGCCTAAAAAAGATTAGATTTTTTTTGTGTGTGTGTGTCTAGAGTGCATGAGTTTTTTCATGCATGCAATCTTAACTTTATTTCACTGTATAGCTGTCACTGCGGAACTTGATTAAGCCATCACGAGAAACAGAAACAGGGAATCAAAGTGGAGCGATTAAAATGCTCTAGAGTGGCTAAGATTATGAAACTCTGTGAGAAGAAAAAATGGCTTTTATTTGGCAGGAAAGGAACCGAGGCCTCGATTCAATCAGCCATGTTCCCTGAGAGTTAGAAGAAAAATCAGATTTCACCCGTCCCCTGTCCCATCGCGAGCATTCTGCCTCGTGAAGAATTATTAGCTAAATTAATTTTTGAAAGAAGTGTGTGTTTGTGCACAAGCTGCACCTTATTACCTTTATACAGATGTACTAAACAAGATCAGGAAGCGTAGAACCGCACAGATCTTTAGTCAGATTAGCATATTATTATTAGCGTGGTGTATTCATGTGTCTTTGCATGTGTAATGACTCGCTGGTTATCGAGCTTAATGGCCACCTGTATCCATCGATCCGGTGATACTGATGGTCAGCGCAGACACAGTGCCAGCTCTCCTGCCACAGGAAATCATGTTGCATTAGATTAACGTCTGACTGGACAGCGTGGATGAAGAGGGACGCTCATAATTACCCATGAAGCAGTTGCACATCAGAACTCACACCTGCTCAGAGAGAGCTGGCCAGGGACATTGTCTACTTGGCATACACACACTCAAACACAAACACACACACTCACACACACACACACACAATACGTATTACACCATGAATCAAGTGTTTTATGTACACGTGTAACTAATATTAGCATGCTATGATGCAAGTGTTCTGGTACATATTCAGAGTTGAAACAAACACGCGTAATGAGGATTTAATACCAGAATTATGCACACCTGTGTACTTTCAGGCCTTCGATATAAAAACAGACTTTAGCACTGTTCAGTAGTTACGCAAATGGGAGTTTGAGTGAAACAGAGACATGTCTCAGTTATGCGCAATCTATCCTTGGACCTTGAGCGGATTTTTCTTGTGCGATATTGACTCGAGTGAAGAGCAGTATTAAGTCCAGTGTCACTGTCTGGCAGTTTCCTGTCACACCACTATGTCATGCTGACATATGTTTTGGCTGTAAATACTCTTAAAAAACTTCGGAATACCATTTGAGGCCAATATTTAGTACGCAAACATCACGTGACACTACTAATTAATAATATCATCACTTTAAAGTCTGCAAACTGAATTTTTAAGAATATTTTTAAGATGTGCTGGATCGAGTGCTATTCTCTTCTTCAGTCCATATTTTCTATCCCTGATTTTTTTTCTTCGCACTTTAAGGCAAGTTCTTTTTAGGTGCTCCTAAATATATACCTGGCAACCTTGGAGGCATGTACTACACTTGTGGTAATTTGCATAATCTGATTGGAGATACTAAAACATGTTTTGAATATACGTAGTTGTGTAAATATTTTATGCAATTTAAGATGTGGACTCTGAATTAGCATATTTTATAAAAATTTTGCAATGCCCTGTTCTTCAGTCTAATGCTAGCATAGCTTTTAACATAGTATCAACTGCTTTTATTAAGGCCTAACACCTGATACTGACTCTGTTAACATGGACACACAGTGGTCTATGCACTAGCAACACTAGTGTTATTGTTCTTACTGATTTTAGAGAATTATTTGTCGAATTAGTTTTCATAACGGACAGAATAAAAAAAAGTTATAGCTAGCAGATGCAGACTGTTGTACCCTACTGTATCGGTGTACACACTGAGATGTTACACTGAGGCTTTATTTTAAATCTTTCTCCCTTCTGCAGCATGTTCGGTGTTCGGTGACATTTAGATCCCTTTATCTTGAGGCTTTCCTCTTATCCTTCTCTAGTCTGTCACTCTAACTCTCACTTTATTGGTGTCTTCTGCTTTATTAGGGAGCACCAATATGATCAGACGTGTCACATGTGCATGTCTCTGATCATGTGCAATAAAAACACCCAGAGACTGTATGTACGTACATCATGACTACTCTGACTTCTCTCTCTCTCTCTCTCTCTCTCTTATTTTCTACATCCATGCCTCTGTCCATGAGTGTGTAAAGGCTCCAAACCAGCATCATGTTTCCTTTATTAAAAAATAGTACAAATTTGGACAAAAGAGAAACAGATAAAGAAAGTACATGTACATCCACTACAATGTATGCAAGTATGCTAGTGTGTAAGTGTACTAATATGCTAGTATGTACTGTATGTATAATAATATGTAAGTGTGACTTAGTTTTACAAACACCTCATGCTTTATCCCTATTAATCAGTAAACTGTTATGATTGGGCTACTTTCTGGTGCAGAGTACAGAAGTATGCTCATGTCCAAGTATGATAGAATGCTAGCTTGCTAGCATAAAGGTGTGCAAAGTAAGTGTGCAAGTATGCAAGTTATAAACTGTGCAAGAATGCGACTGTCCTAGTGTGCAAGTATGCTAGTGTGCAAGTGGACTAGAAGGCTAGAAAGCATTCTAGCATAGAATTATGCAAAGTGAGTTTGCAAATTATAAACCATGCAAGTATGCTAGTAAGCAAGTGCACGAGTACACTTTAATTGATGGACTATTATGATTAGTCTGTTTGTGTTGTGGGGTTTGCAAATGTGCAAGTATGCTAATATATAACTGTGCAGGTATGCATGTATGCTACTATGCAAGTATACTAGTGTGCAAGTATGCCAGAATGCTAAAAAGTATGCTAGTTGGAAGTATTGCAGAGTTTGCGAATGTTCAAGTATACTAATATGTAAGTGTGCAAGAATGCAAGTTTGCTACTATGCAAGTATGCTAGTATGCAAGTGTCCTATTGTGCAAATATGCTAGCACATATTTCGTGGTGGACCATTATAACTGGTCTGTTGCATGGTTTGCAATTATGCTAGTGTTCAAGTACTCATGTATGCTAATACTAGGCTAGAACTCTATTATGTAAGTGAGTAGTATGAAGGTATGCTAGTGCTAGTATGCAAATGTGATAGCATGCATTAATTGGTGGACCATTATGATTGATCTGTTTCCATTGTAGGGTTTTCATGAATGCGAGTATATTAGTGTGCTATTAGTATGCTAGTATGGAAGTGTGACCTTGGCCTTGCCTGCATTTGCAATAGATGGTGCAACTATTATAACTGGTCTGTTTCTGCTAGTATGAGTGTATTAAAGTAATGCTATTATGCAAGTTTGGAAGTATGATAGAATACAAGTGACCGGCTATGCAAATGTGCTAGTATGTGCATGTGAAAGTATCACAGTATGCAAGTATGCCACAGCTTCACAAATATATTTTTGCCCTTGTTTGGCCTTGCATTAGTTAATTAACCTGGTCTGTTTTCGCTAGTATGAACTTATACAGGTATGCCTGTAGGCTAGTATGTACTCTAGGATGATAGAATGCAAGTATTGTATGCTGGATTACATACAGTACAAGTGTGTTAGTGAGCAAGTATGCTAGTGTGCATAACATATATGCAAGTGTCCTTGTCTTGATCTGCATTAACTGGTGGATCATCATTATTAGTCTTTTTCTGCTAGTATGTTATTATTCAAGTGTGATATCATGGATCTATTCTATGATACTTGTATAAGATTTCAAAGGCTCCCTCAAGGTCAGAATATATAGTGAATTAACAATGACCGAGATGACCTCGGCCTAGAGAAAGTGATGTGACAACATCGTCTGCAATGTCTCGCCAAGTTTCTATCTGTAGGCACTATTTGGCATCTTTCCGCTTCATCAGTAATCACATTACTGCAGTGCTTTTTCACATTACTCAGTCATTTCATTACAGTTGATGCTCTTCAGTTAGGAGTGCACCGACTTGCCTGCTATTCTGGTGCGACGTTATGACTTGGCCAGTCCTGTGATGTTTTCTGTATTGACTTTAACTTGTCTCTGACATGTTAGCATTTGTACCTGGACTTGTCTCTGTCTGCTAAATATGGTCATGGGCTTGACCGAGAGTTTGTAAGAAATAATGTTTGTGTTGTCTTTTCTTTTTGCATGCACAAAGTTTGACAAAACGTAATTTTTTCTTCTAGAAAACTGCCTAATTGTTGGAATAATGCATGAATGAAGCTAACTAGTTGGAAAAGGCTTGGAAATGGTTTTGATGGTTTTCAGCCACGATCTCAACTCGGTCTCGCTTTCATTTGGATACTTGGCACTTGGTCTTGACACGGATCTCGGCTAGTCCTGGGCTGAATCAGAATACTCAGTAGCCATTTAATAGTAGTCAAACGGTACCCAAATGATCTACTACACCTGTAGTATGCAAACGTACCACACTACGCTACACTACACTATCCCATAATTCAGCTGGAGCCTCCGAATAACAGAAGAAGAAGAATTCCCCTTGGGAAATAGAAAGAAGATGGCTTTCCGAAGCGAAGCCGGTGTTGCAGCGGTGTACGAATGTATCAGGAATTGGTTAAACATTTCTGCCATTGCAGAAATATATATATATTTTAATTTCCCAGCATACGCAGGTATACATCATCTGTGAACATCTGGATCAGAGGACAGGTAAGATGGCTGGCGGTGGAGTACGTCCAAACTGTGTCCTTGCTACTCATTTGCAAACTTTGTATAACGTACTCCAGTTATGGTCGGGTAGTAGGTACTTAACCGTTGTTAGTATACACTGAGAATTCGGTTGTAGTCCTGGTCTTAGACTTGCCAGTGGTGATCATGATTACAGCCCTAGTTCAAAACACAGTGAGAGTAATGAGAAACATGTTTGATAAATGACAAATAAAAACAAGTAGAACTTGACAAACTATTTCAGACACCTTGACCACGTTTGGATCAATTCCAAAATCTAATCAGTTAAGGTGCAAACATTCAACCACTTGTTCTTGGTCTACACTATATGGCCAAAAATATGTGCACACCTGGCCAGCACACTAATATATGGTTCTTCTCCAAACTGTTACCACATTATCTAGGATGTGTTTGTTTGCTGTAGCATTACAGTTTCCCTTCACTGGAACTCAGAATCCAAAACCCTGTGCACAAACCGAGCTCCATGAAGATGTTGTTTGAAGACAAGTTTGGAGTGGAAGAACTCGAGTGTCCTGCACAGAGACCTGATCTCAACTCCTCTGAACATCTTTGGGATGAACTGGAACACTGACTACACCCCTGGGCTCCTCACCTGACATTAGTGCCTGACCTCACTAATGGTCTTGTGGCTGGATGAACACAAATCCCTACAGCCACGCTTCAAAATCTAGTGGAAAGCCTTCCCAGAAGAGTGGAGCTTATTATAACAGCAAAAGGGAAATAAATCGAGAATGGGACGTTCAAAAACACATGTGGATATGATGGTCAGGTGTCGACGTACTTTTGGCGATGTAGCATATCTCGCTAACTCACTAGAATCCCAGATGCACAGACAACCTGAAAACATAATGCTTGTGCCACGTTGTGGCTGTAAACCACAAATCTGGTTTACACTGTAAGCTTAATCACACAAAAAATCACACATCGTAAAAGAATTCTTGGGTCATGAGCTGAGATAATTGTTATAATCGTATGTTATACAGTACATTAGTGTGGAGGCGGAACCGGAGGCAGGCGCTTGATCCCATCTTCGCCTCCACAATTAGATAAAGAAATATGAAATATCTAAATGCTTCTTATCGAAATGTATGTATCAATTCTTTCTTTTCTTTCACTCTTTCTTTCCGTCCTTCCTTCCTCTCTTTCTTTATTCTCTCTGCTGTGTTTGTAGTTGCAGTAAATGTCACCATGTCCACAGCATGTCCTCCTGTTATTGCTGTTGACCCCATGATCTCATCTCGCTTTGTTGTTCCCTGAATGCTTCTAACTCTCTCTCGTCTGTGTTCTGTCTCCAGGGAGGAAGCCATGATGTCCACGCACTTTGAGACAGTGGACGATTTGCTGGCGTCATTCGGCCCGGTGAGAGACTGCTCCAAGGACAACGGCGGCTGCAGGAAGAACTTCAAGTGTGTTTCTGACAGACGGCTCGATTCCACAGGCTGCATGGTGAGAAATCATGTTAACCCTCCTCTTCTGTTTCACTCTGACTATCTAACGTCTTCATCCGACTGATTGTTAAGTGCATATTAAAATACCAAATCAATGTTTAATTCAATCTTAATTATATTTAGAAAATCAGTGGTGATGGATCTCCAAAATCCCTTCTCATGCTTGCTGATCCTTTTCATGGCAGATGTGTGCACAGCTGGAAGTGTAAATAGAAGTAGGAAGAAATGAATGATGATGATTGTTACAACAATAGCAACAAAAACAACAATATAACATTAATTCTTCCACGTAGCTGAGCTTTACTGACAAAATCCAAGTTTAAAAGCTTATATTTTATTTAACTTTTGAATCTCAGAAGTTCAATATCTTTCTTTAGCCTTATTTAAATCTTGAAACCTACAGATTAAGTTTAAGTCCCTTAAATAACAGCATGTTTTTTTAAAAATTCTTAACAAACCTAAGCATTAACAGACCTTAAATTAGAAAGTAATTAACACATTCAGAAACTGATGTTTGTTTAAACGCTCACTAATAATGAACATGTGCGGCTATTGTTTTTGTGTCCATGTGTAAAAAAAGAAGTCCATAATAAGAAGAATTAATTATTTAAATAATGTCATTTACTTTAACACATAATCATTACTGTTTTACTGTATTAATGATAAAGATTAGTCTTTGTTATTATAAAGTACATCAAACTTTTCTAATTAAAGAGTGTGATGTACTTTAGTGGATTTTTTACAGTAAGCGCTGCGAGTGAAAGTAATTCATGTTGCACTTTTTCCGGACTTCTTGAGGACTTTGGAGTGACAGTTATAATCAGTTTAAGGACGCACTCGTGCGTGCTTAGTGAAAGTGTTGAGACGTGGTACTGGAGGTTAAACCTTTTAGTTTAGTTATATATAAGATGAGCTGGAAAGGGGAGGTTTTTTCGTGGAAAATCATAAGCTAAAGTGATGTCGTGACCTGGCTGTCAGTTCAGGAGGAGAGCTTTCAAGAAATTGGAAAAGAAACAGTAAAATGTAGTGTATGTTGGCATGACAGAGCAGTGCAACTGTACATATAAAGGTACTTGAT
>JAOTRR010000032.1:2321004-2339920 GCA_028570945.1 Gogo arcuatus
CAAAACTATGAAATAACATATGGAACATTTATGGAATTATGTGGTAAACAAAAAAAAAGTGTTAAAAAAACAAAATCTATTTCATATTTTAGATTCTTCAACGTAGCCACCATTTACCTTGATGACACTTTGCACACTATTGGCATTATCTTAACGTTCCAGTAAATACAGTAATACAGTAAATAACCCTATTCCACAACTGTAGTAAACCATATTACGTCAAGAACCGCTCAAGTAAGTAAAAAGAAACGACAGCCCATCATTACTGGGTTTTGACATTACATCAAAAGTGACTTTTCATGAAGTGACTTTTCATTAATAAAAATAAAGAAAAAAACATTAAATTCGAAGGTGTGCTCAAACTTTTCACTGGTGCTGTACTTCTTTGTCCATTCATCTTTAACCATGCTTTTTTGTCATTGCTTTCCTGTCATCATTTTACTAATCAGAACAAAAACGGTAAGTAAAATAGAATAAAATAAGATAAAACTGGCCTCTGTAACTCCTCTGTAGCTAGCCTCTTGTCTGATGAGCTGCATTCAGCTAAATAATTTACATAAATGCATGTGATTGGATTAACCACAACAGAGGATCTGCTACAGAAGCCGAGCTGATTCACGTTTTGAAAACTTGAGTTGCTGAACTATGGTCATTTTTTTATTTCATATGTTTATTGGCTCTGCTACACTATTTTTGCTCAGTTTGATTTGGTGAAATACTTTGCCAGTCAGTGTTATAGAAGAGTACTGTCAATATTCTAAAAGACTCTGATGTGACTGTATACATCAAAATATTCCCAAGGAACGTTAAAGCTTCCACAAGACATTTTTATAGCTACTGAAACACATCCCATCTTTGCCAACACCTCAGACAACTAAAAACAGTGTCAAGCAGACACCTCCCCCCCCCCACCTTCCTCCAACCGTAAACTAAACTTTACAAATTGTCTGACAGAAGGAAAAACACACACAAGCCACTCTCTGTCTTCACTGGGTGACTCTGAAACCACGTAATTCAAACAGCATGCTCGTTGTGATGGCTGCATTGTTATGATGGGCAGAATCCGAAGAGATGGCTTTTGGTGAGGTTTGGGGAAAGAATGCTACACATCTCTGTCGATGAATAGCGAGATCAGGCAAGCTATGCAAGCCATGCAAAAGTAGGCCGCGTTACAAACAAAACACTCAGTTGGTGGTACTGGAAGATGGTTCCCCCAGACAAAGGACAAAGCCGAAGCTTGGCATGTAAAGAAATAACTCATGGGGATGGAGGAACCTTTCCATGCAAAGAAATAACTAATCAGGATGGTGAAATGTCATTTTGGTGGTGAGTGAGTGCGGCTTGTTGAATGTTTTCTTTGCAGTGATAAATGGTATCCATTTCAGTGAATTTTCAGCTTGTACTAAAAAAAAAAAAAGATCTAGAAGGCCACTGTTGTGTAACAGCAATATTGAGAAAAACAAAAAAGAAAGAAGCTTGTGTATCTTTATTAAAGTAAAAAAAAGGGTGTTAGCATGAAGTTGACCATTTGACAGAGCCAATAAAAATTTTCATCCATTCCTCTTCAGCACTTTATCCTGGTCAGCGTTGCAGTGGATCTGAGCTTATCCTGTGAACACTGGACATGAGGTGGGAATATACCCTGAATGGGATGCCAGTCCATCATAGGGGATAATCGAGCGTTCTGAATGCATACCCCCAATGGGCGCGTGAAAGGCTCAGCTAGCATTAGCCTTCCATTGACTTCCATTCATTTTTGGCTTTTTTTTACATAAAATAACTTCTGAAGAGTTTTGTCACTTTATATGACTGTAATTTTCTAGAGAAACACAACACGGTATGACCGACTCCATAACCTTATAACTCATGCCGCATAATGAACGTTTTTATCCAACTATGCTAAAAGTGACATCACGAACCTGCGACATCCAGTCGTACAACCATATTGTTTGGATAAGAAGCACTTGAGGAAATCTGAAAAACCTATTTGGCCACCAGTACCACATCAAGTACTACCCCTTAAAGAGCTCAGTGAATCGGAACACTTACCAAAATTGGCTGTACTCAGAAAAAAGACTTCAAAGTGACATTCAAAGTCAGACAGTGAGCCAGAAGAATGTTTGGGGTGCAGCTACCATAGACACATTGCTTTACCTTGCCTTATGTCATCAATATTGACCCTTTTGCTGCGCAGTAGGCAAATGGTCAGCGAGAGGCTCACCAGAAAGCAGCCCCGATCTGGCTTCACTTCTCTCCATTCAAACCCTATGGCTTGGCTTCATCCACTCTTTTTACAGTCAATGATTCATACACTCTACACCATGTTTTGGGAGGTGGGAGGAAATCGAAGAAACTGGAGGAGCCCCACGTGGACATGGGGACAACATGTGAAACTCTGCACAGACCCAAACCCAAGCTCAGGATCCAATTGCGAAGCTGTAAGGTGGCAATGCTCCCTGTTCTACCAATATAGTGCCAGGTTTTATTAGTGTTTTAACTTACCTGAAATGTGTACATAGGTTGTTGTGAAAGATACTTTACCTGGGTTTAAAATATCTTTTAACTTTACATACATATGTGCAAATGTAATATCAGTGGGACACAAATTGCACCACAATTGTAGAATCCCTCATTAATTCATTCTTTTTGTGCTGTATGTGCTCTTATAAATGCTAACAATGTTAAAATCAAGACAAGCATAGGGACAGAAGGTAGAAGAATCGGAACCCAATATTCTTTACGAGCCTAATTTTACAACATAAAGCTCTTTCTCCATTGACCTTTTCCAGAAAGGCATGTGAAGCTTTCGATATCTTGTACCAGCATAAACCTGCCTCAGCAGATTTGTTGTTAAGATTCTCAGTACAGCACAAATGGTACACTCATTCGTGCATTCACCCAGCCAGCCAGGCAGCTCAAAGTTGTCCACGTCCAGCAGCTGAGCATCATTTCTCTGCACTGGGTGGTCCAAGAACATGCAGGCCTTGAGCTTTAATGTGTTTTGTATTTGCTGAACGGAACTCTGTCATTAGAGGAAGTGGGAGTCCCATTTAAGCAGCTATTAGCCATAATGGCTTGCCTTTCTTTTTCTTTTTTTTTCATTCAAACTCCCTTTGCCCGGACAATTTCCAAATGTAACAGAATGCTCTGGAATCCTGCAGGCCCCACACACGTCTGTTGTCAGTTATGGCTGTTTTTTGAGTATGAGTTCCTAGTTTGTCGGACCTAAGCTTGTAAACGAAGGTCAATGACGTGTTTCTTCACCTCATAGCACAGCATGTAGAACGGTGGGCCAGACAGGTTGTTCTATGAGCAATAACTCCTATGTTGAACTATCAAGAGTAAATGTGCTTGGGTTCAGCAGAGTGCAGGTTCCAGGGCCATGCGAGTTTTTACATACAGTCGATATAAGCTAATGAGTTTCTAATGGCACCATTATGACTGCAGTTCTATTGAGTTATTCAAGATCCCTATTGTTTCTTTTTCTCTTGGCATGTCATGACATTTACCCCTTCTCACTCTGTCTTTCTGTCTATCTCAGGTTCACTCTCTATGCCTTGGACAGCCGTGGCAGCCGGTCTGAGGCGAGCTACGTGACAGTGCGCACTTCCTGTCCAATAGTTGATGACAGCAGAGCAGAAGGTACACCTCCACTTTCTCTTTCCATATCTCTTCCCCCACTCCATCTCAGTCCATCTGAGAAGATTGTATCTTCACACCTGTTACTGGCATGAATGAACAGCGAATTCTACATCCCTGACCAGATGGTGAGATGGCAGGTCAAGGTGCCATGGCGTGAGAGCTTCATTTCCTTTAGGATAACATCATCAGTGGTCACAGTCACGAAGTCGAAATAAAACTTCAAGGCTTGAACTGCTGTACATTCAGGAGAAAAAGGTTACTCAAGTATTCTTTGGAAAGTCAAGAATTCTTGGCTTCCTAAATGGATTCAACTTGGAACCTTCTCTAACAGGTTGTAGGGTTCTGCATAAAACTTTAAGGATTCCCTAGTGGGTCAAACCAAAGATCCCTTTAGGATTCTTCCTATCAAAGATCCCTTTAGGATTCTTTTATTATCCTTTTAGGATTCTTCCTACTGAAGACCCCTTTAGAATTCTTCATACTAAAATTGCTTTACAATTCTTTAAGATTTCTTTAGGATTCTTCCTACCAAAGATGCCTTTATGATTGTTTAGGAACCCTTCAGGACTCTTCCTACCAAAGATCCCTTAGGGATTCTTTCTACCAAAGATCTGTTTAGGATTATTCTTTCTGAAGACCGCTTTAGGATTTTTTTAGGATCCATTTAGGAGTCATTCTATTAAAGATCCATTTAGGATTATTCCTTCTGAAGATACCTTTAGGATTCTTTTAGGAGCCCTTTATGATCAGAGTAGATTTAACCTTTTTTAAGCAAGTAGTTTCTCTAGTCAATACTTCCATCAATACTAGCTTCAGGGTCACTATGTGTACCCTCTCAATTATTGTTTCAATTAACTCAATTAAAATGATTGATTTTTCAGTCAAAACCAGTGGAAACTAACTCATTTCGAAATCAATGCCTGAGAAAGTTCCCATTCTGCTTCTTCCTTGTCTTTCAGAGATAGCAGACCGGGTATACAACCTGTACAATGGCTATACAAGTGGCAAGGAGCAGCAAACAGCCTACAACACGCTGATGGAGATTTCTCCACCCACACTGTACCGTGTACAACACCATTATAACTCGCACTACGAGAAGTTTGGAGACTTTGTGTGGAGGAGCGAGGACGAGCTAGGACCCAGGTGAGACTTACTCTTCTGAGTAAGCCAACTCTCAAACCTCTTCTCCATCTCACACTCAGCTCTCTCCATCTCATCACACACATGCAGTACATACACATAAACACTGTGGTCAGCATTAATTCTGGCCTACTAAATGTTGGTTTAGGCTTCTAGTGCAAATCTAGGCCTATAAAAGTGATTACGAGCAAGCTTGTTCCACTGGAGTGCCATCTCATAAGAACATAAATCTCATAAAAGAATCCATCTCGGTGCTGCAGCGTATTTTCATATTTGTTTATTCAAGTCCATTCAATGTTTTTGTTTCCTTTCGATTCTTTTTATTATTCATATTTTTGCGTCAAAACTGGTGACTGGACACCAAAGCAAAGTCGACAAATTACAACGTTATTATTACAAACTCTCAGTGAGAGGGTGCCAAATGTTTTGGGGTCTAATGAATGTGGGTAAAGTGGCTTCTGGCAAACACTAAGTGGTGCGGAGCCCTGTGGCCATGTTAGTGTACACATGTGGAAATGTTGCTTTTAAAACAGGCCTCTCCACTTCCCTGTCAGGGTCTGAGGCACCTAGTAAATCCAGGTGTGTGTGGGTTTTTGTTTTTTGTTTCATCATGGAGCTTAAAAATGGCTGCCGTGTTTGTGGTGTTCCCTATGGAGAGGTGAAGCCCAGCAGGAGTCTGGTGTGGGTGGAAATGTTGTTGCGGTTGGCAGGGTTTGGAAGACTAGGAAAAAGAAAAAGGTTCTCCCTGAAGATCAAGGTTAGCAAGACCTGAATGGTATTAAGGTTTTTAGCCATTGATTTAGCGAAACATATTTTCTTCTCAACCTACTACACTCTTAGAACAAAGGGTTCCTCGAGCGTTAATTAGAAGTTCTTAGCTTCCTAAAAGGGGTTTGTACTTCTATGTCATAAGGCTGTCTCAAAGGCTTCAAAGGCTCTTGATTTACAATTTTTGGAGTGACAGCACATTTTCTTTACAGAAAACTGAACTGGTTATTTTACCTCAATGGCATTACATATTGACTCATTCCTTCATTCTTCTTCAGTAAGATTTTATCCTGATGTGGTGGCTCTGGAACCTGTCTGATCACTGGGTGCATCCTGGACAGGATGTGAGTCCACTGTAGGACACTCAGAAACATTTATTCATTTGTTTATTCAATAGCGTAGTAACCAGTACTGCACTTTTTGGTTGGCAGAGTTTGGAAAAAGATTCTTCATTAAGATCAGGCCTTGTAGATGCAAGGTTAGCAAGACAGGAATTGTATTAAGGTTATTAAACATTGATTTAGCAAGAGATACTGTCAGATCTTCTCAACCTACTACACTCTTAGAAAGCAGTAAGTCAAGCGACTTACATGAGCTGAAGAGATGAGTGTTAACTGCCTAACAATGACAACTTAGTGGTACCAGGATTTGGACTTTCCAATCAGTAGTCTGGAGTCCTAACCACTAAGCCACTTTAATCCTTGATACTAGCAATTTAGAAAGGCTAATCCACCTACCAGTATATTTTTGGGATGTGGACGCTTCTCTGGACCCTGGAGTTGTGAGGCACCAACACTACTTGCGGTTCCTCCACAGTTCTGAAACTTTTACACTTTTTTGATGGTTACTGTTTCTAGTTTTCTAAAGGGATTTACTTGGAATCTTGAAACCGTCTTTTTTAGGGTTCTATAGGGAACTTTTAAAAAATGCCTAGAGGCTAAAAACCCTTTAAGTTGTTAGATTGCACCTTTTTAGGGGTTTATAACTAGAACATATGCTCTTACAAATAAAGGTTAAATATAGCAACTCAAAGTGTTCTTTAGTTTGCTTGTCTGAGGAAACCACTTCAAATCTCTATGTAAAACTGTACAACATACATTAGCCATTATGCATCCTTTTTTTCTGTGTGCAATGGCTTTGACCAAAATTAGATGGTACATCCCATGTTGCTATGAATGGATGTCAAACTAACCAACACAAATTAGTTTGTGAATTATACTGTATGTAGAACTCTACAACAGAGCTTTCCCTTTCATAAAGGCTTCCAACTAGATCGCCCTTTAGGAAGAAACAAACCCTTAACTAACACCATTTGTGGTTTCTCCAACATTTTAAAAGTTCTAAATTCTTTGAAGATCTTTATAGAACCTTTAAAGATTTCCCAGAGGGACCAACTAAATAACTAAAGGTGTTTGACTGCATTTTTAGGGGTTTATATTGTACTCTACACTCTTTGAAATAAATGTTAATTGTAACAACCCAGAGAGTTCTTTCATTTGCTGCTCTGAGAAAACTCCTTAAAACCTCTATGTAGAACTGTACAAGAAAGTAATAACATTAACTATCCCATTTTTCTAAGAGTGCATTGAATTTGACCAAAACTTAAATGGTATATACCATTTTACTATGAATGGGAACCATTTGGTTTATTAAACTGGGGGAACCCTGGTATGTAGAACTCTACATTAGAGCTTTCCCTATTAGAGAGGCTTCCAAGTAGATCATCTTTCGAAAGAAATGAACCCTTAACTATCCAAGGAATCCTTTAATAATCCTTTTGTTTTTCAGAAGTGTGTACAGATGGGCTGATTGTTAGCTGTTTTAAGTGGGTGAATGCAAGAAAAAGGAAAGAAACAAAAAGACAATTCAAGAGCTGAAATTCAGACGTCAGTTTTTAGAGCATGTCCAACCCACTGCTTGGAATTTGGGATTCATAATTCATGCCATGCAGAAAATTGATATAATGGAGGATTTGGTAAACATTTTTGTGTGTGGCAGAAGCCCTAGAGCGGGCATTTGGAGGAGAGACTGGGGATTATTTATGGCTTTGTATTGGCAGTCTTTTTGGGAATGTTGGAATTAGTGGTGCCTTTTAAATGGCAAACATGTTTCCAAGTGAAATGTGATCACTCAGACATTTGTTTAAAAAAGAGGGGTTGGATATACTTCCATTTGGATGTTCTGATTCTAGCATCCTTCAGAAAGCTGCACAGATAACTTAAAGACAGATCTGCAGCTGCATTTGTGAGTCTTTAATGCTCTTCTAGGTTTGTGTGTGTTTCCTGCAATTAATAAACATGCTAAACAGAAACATTGTAAACCCTTTCATTCAAACCAAAAAAAGCAAGTTCTGCCATATGTCCTTTTGTGTCATTTGTGCTTTGATTGGACAGTGTGTGTTTTCTCTATCTTCTTTATGTTTCTCCTCCAAAGAGGAGAAATGAAAAGATGATGATGATGATGATGATGATGATGATGATGATGATGATGGAGCAGATAATCCACCTCATTCACGTTCATTACACCCAAGACTGATTTTCAGTCACTGCTGATGACCTGGTAGAGAAGTGTGTGAAAAATATCGGCTCAAATGGAGATCAAATCTAGGGGGCATGTCACTCTAAGTAATTACCTGATGTGACAGTCACCTGATGTTATTGTTACTGATAGGCCACACAAATCTACAGTCTGGGCTAGAAATAAATCAGCCCCAGCATCGGTTCTTGTTTATTCATATGGTTTTACTTACATCTATTGGTGGTGCTGTTGCACTTGGTTTCACAAAAAGTCCAAACATGTAAGGAATAACACAAGATGGGCCATGCTTTAAGGAAATTAAGGGTTTGTGGAAGTGGATTATTTTCATATACACCAAGTTACATCCATCCATTTTCTATACCTCTTATTCTCAAGAGTTTAACTGCTCTGTGGTATAATCCACTTTCAAACATGTGAAGAGCAAACAATCTGATGTGGATGCCACTGGTTAAACTTAATGCTAATGTCTTTTTATCTTTCACAGTCACAGGATGGCTTGGCCATGCTAACACATTTATGTTGAAGACATTTCTAGCACAAGGTCAAAAAAACTGGTTGATCCTTCCATTGGTAATTACAGATAAGTCACTCGTTTCCCACCAAATCTAGAACAATTTGCATTATTGGAAAAACAGCAGCAGTTCGCCCCCATAACATTATGACTAATTTTTTTCGGCAACAATTGATCATCAAAACATCCCCTAATTAACCACAGCTCAACGCTTATATTGGATGCCATTCAGCTCTCTTCCACTCAAAATAATTCAGGAAGTTGTTACTTAAAATCTCTGAACTGGCGATTCACTCTGTAATGAAAAGCCACTATTCTAATTGATTCTTGCATTTGGAAATCAATGCATCTGACTCATAGCTGCTGGGAGAGGTGGAGTTTGGATACAGAAATAAGGGGAAAAAAGCCTTAGTAGTAGGTCTGCAAATGTCAGCATGCTTTACAGTCATAATTTAGCTGAATGTTGTGTTATGAAATGAAGCCCATTTGGCTGTGAACCCTGAGTCATCCTCTAAAGACTATAGTCCAGGCGTCATAAATATGTGATTTACGCTTGGACAGGTTCTTCCTTTAGGTGTATGTGTGTATAGCATATATGCATATGTCCGTCCTTACAGAATGGTTCTTTCTTTGACAATGGACATATTTTGTTTTTTGAGCACTTAAGATGTATTTGAACGCTAATTTTCAAATTACAGGCAGAGCCTCTAATTGTGGTATAACAAATCTTAAACACACTCCAGTTCTAAATCATTGGGTTTAATAAGTTTTATAGTGATGCACATTGAAACTCCGAAAACAGACATGATAAAAGTCTTCACATTAAATTGATATTTAAGATCAAGTTGTAGTATTTAACCAAACCAGTCATCTGAAGCACAGATACTTGGCTTAAATTGCTTATATAGCAATGCAAACTGCAACTCCCAAAATAAATGCGATAATGAAATTTTATATTAAATAGAAATTTCTGCTTGATTTTTCAGCAACCTGAGCATCTCAAGCACTGAGTGTTGATTTCGATCAGACCAAATGCTAAGTTTATGCAAGTCCTAATCCAGACTTTACCCACTGTATTTTCATTTAAGAGCAACTTTCCACGAGAGAGAGAGAGAGAGAGAGTGAATGAGAATGAATGAATGAATGAATGATGTTATTGAATTTCTTCCTGGTCAGAAAAAAAGGAATAAATAGCTAAAATTGTTCTGTAGTTAAATCACAGACCATCGCTGAAAGTTTACAGTCACACATTTTCTGCCTAAACATTTAGTCATTTATATCTGCCAAACATTGTTTTGCTAAGTGTATCATCTTACATAATATTTTCGATGCCCAAAACCAGTGTTTGCGGCTACATTTAGTTGGGAAACTACTGACTGAAGCCTGATGCTTTTGTTTTTTACCCTCTGCTCCAGCCGCTGTTTTTTGAGAAAGCATGTGTTATTGGATCTCTCCCTTGCTGATTGTTGCAAGATGAACATTTCCTCTTAGTAAAAGTCTATCAAGTAAAGCATTTTCAGAACATCTAATGCAGTACATTGCATAGTTTGGGATTTAATTTCTTTAAAACTATGCTAAAGCTGAAAGTCAGGTCAGTTATAATTCCGCACTAGTCACTAAATGGTTGTGGATTCAAATCCCAGGATTGCCACAAACACTTTTCAGACCAAGGGCTCTGCCTTTATCATTGTCTCTTCAGTAATATTACTGTTATATCGTCCCAAAACAGCAGTGGAAACATGCAGGGGTATTTTGGTAGAAATCATTAGAAAGTACCATTATTATCTTCAACCACAATAAAAACATGACTGGAAAATGCAAGCTGCAGATGATAAAATGTAAAGAAATACCTCTCTACAAACCCTTGTAGAGATGTTTTTGAAATCCTAGAAATGCCCCTGCTTCAAAGAATGGACGTGCTGCTTAGAAACTTGAAAATTGACTTGGAATTGCAGCTCAGAGACCTAAGACTTGACTTGGATTTGCATCTCAGAGACTTGAGACTAGACTCGGAGTTGCTGCTCCAAATCTTGAGACTTGACTCAGATTTGTAGTTTAGAGACTTTTAGTCTCAACTCAGACATCCAAAAGTTGAGAGTCCATTTTGACTTGGAACTTAGAGACTTCAGAATTGACTCTGATTTGCGTCTCAGCGATTTCAGGTTTGACTCAGACTTACAGTTCAGATACCTGAGATTTGACTTGAGATTTGATCAGGGACTTGAGACTCAGATTTCATAAAGTTCAGATTCAACTGAGTTTTATAACTCAGAGACTTGAGATACATACAGCTCAGAGACTAGAGATTTGACTCAGACTTACTGCTCAGAGACCAAAGGCTTGACTCTGACTTGCTTCTCAAAGACCTGAGACTCAACTTGGACTTGCAGCTCACAGACTTGAGAAATGACTTAGTGTTGCAGCTTAAACACTAGAGATTTGATTTGGAGTTGTAGTTCGGAGGCTTGAAACTGAACTCAAAGTTGTAGCTCAGAGGCTTGAGGGTTGACTCAGAGTTGCTGCTTAGAGACTTGAGGATTGATTTGGAGTTTCTGCTCAGAGACTCAACTTGGACTAGCATCTTAGAAACTTGAGACTTGACGCTGACTTGTATCTCAGAGATTTCAGGTTTGAGTCAGACTTGCTGCTCAGTGACTTGAGACTTGCTTCAGACTTCAGCTAAGAGACTTGACACTCAACTTGGACTTGCAGCTCAAACGCTAGAGGCTTGATTCAGAGTTGTTGCTCAGAGACTTCATACTTGAATCTGACTTGCAGCTCAAAGATGTAGGATTAAGCTTGGACTTGCAGACTCAACTTGGACTTGCAGGTCAGAGAATTGAGACTCAACTTGGACTTACAGTTCAAAGACTTAAGAGTCAAATTGGACGTAAGCTCAGAGACTAGAGACTGGACTCAAAGACCTAAGGCTTGACTCTGACTTGCTTCTCATAGACTTGAGACTTGACTCTGACTTGCAGCTCAGAGACTTACAACTAAGCTCAGACATGCAGATAAGGGACTTGAGACTCAACTCAAACTTGCAGGTTAGAAACTTGAGACTGGACCCAGACTTCATAAAGTTGAGACTCAACTTGGACTTGCAACATATAGACTTAAGAATTGGCTTGGATTTGCAGCTCAGAGACTTGGAAAAGTGGCATATCTCTGATACTTGTATTACAAAATACATATTATAAAATATAAATATATTTTATAAATGTAAATATAAATATAAAATATAAATATAAAATATTATAAAATTACGCATTTAGTCATCAATATTTGTCTTTCTTTTTTTCCTCCCTTCTGCAGGAAAGCTCACCTAATCCTTAGACGAGTAGATCGAATCAGCCTCCTCTGTCGTTCTCTCCTCCGGAGTGGTTACATCCAGAGCCGGACCGAGTCCATGCCGTATGTCATGTGCAGGAGTGAAGACATGCAATTGGCTAGCAGCACCTGGCACAGCTCTCTCCATGAGACTCGGCTAACCTGTGTGGAGAAGATCCTGTCTGTCCAGCGCAATATATATGGCAAATCCAAACTTCGGTGAAATAGCCTGTTCACCTTTCAGACTTGTCCCTCTCTGATCTGCTCTGTTTTCTAAACCTATACAAACTGCAAGACTGTTCAAACTTTGCCATGCGTTCCCTCTGACTTGTTTTTCAGCAAAGAGGAGGAGGAGAAGAAGAAGAAGAAGAAGAAGGTAGCTTGGAAATTAAAGACCTTTTACTTTTTACTTTTTGTAAGGACCAGGCTGAAGAAGGCTTGAATGTAAGGTCCTCATTTCATGGTGCTGCAAATTTCACACAGCAGGATGACAATGAACCGAGCACCTTTCAAACGTGTCTGTAGCATATTTGGAAACCAAGCAAAATGGAGAACTATAAAACTAGAATTAGATGGCCTGAATCATCATAAATGCAATGTAATGGTTTGAAAATAATTATCTCTAAGAATTACGGGGACTTTGGTGTCTATATAATTCATCTCGCCATCATTTTCCTATTTTAAACAGGGGTCACCTTGTGGCTTCATTTTCACAGATAGACCTTTTCAACACAAGCAACTCCACCTTACCGCTAAATTAATTATTAGTTCAGGGCTGTTACATACCATTAAAATTTCTCTTGGCTGAGATTTTAATGGGAGGAAGGTCAGCATAAAATGTGAAGGAGTTGTAGTGTATTATAACTATCGTATAACTGATCTTACGGGCTGAGTGAGCGTAGTTGAACATATACAAGTTGTTACATGCCGGAATTAACCATAAGGTAAGAAACTAGCCTCATCAACTTATTTTGAGTAATTTTACATTTCATGTCATATCAGTTGTGATAGTAAATTATACTCTTGTACATAAAATTGTAAATAGAGTATGTACCAAGTCAATATGATTGTCTTTTTTGGGAGGGAAAGATCTATTAAATATGTATACTGAAACTCTATCTGAAGCTTTATTGATTTTTAGGTTTTTAAGCACCCACATAACCACAATAATTATTTAGCTTCACTTAGAGTGGCCCTGCAGCATTTCGTTCGCCGTCATGAGTCAGCAATCTGGGAAGATGGATTGGATGGCTATAAAGCAATTTTTCACTACGAAAATGAAAAATTGCACGTTCACCGCAAACAACATAGTGAAATATTGGTCTAATAGGAGGCTACCGCGAGAGAGTGAGGTTTAAACCCACAACCCGCTGCATTATATACTCAATTTCTGCATAATATTATGGCCTGATGGTCATACTGTATTTATAAATTACATATAACCCTAAGAAGCAGTAAGATTGTGGAGTAGGTTGGGCAGGTGATTAAAATGCAATCTGACATAGAAATATGTTCAGTTTTCTATTTCTCTTTTATGGCATTTTCTGCAGTCAGATACACTTCACCAAATTCAACCATGAAGTTGGATTTGTATTTGCAGCCTTTTCCAAACGGCCTTCAGAAACTAGCTAATCAGGCTTTTTACTTACTTGGAAAAGAAGAGGACCGGCCTGAAGGCATGGTGTAGGAGATTTTACTGTATGCACTTCTAAAGGGAAGTCCTTTCATCCCTGTCAATACCGAAACACCCCCCATGTCATGAAGTTGCTCTTGTCAGGCCTCGGGCTTTCCTCGTGCTGAGCTGCCAATTGTAAGCCAATACTACTGCGGTAAATCATCTGTTCTTAAAGATCTACTACATGATCTGACCAATCAGGACACTAAATCTGCCCCTGAATCTAGCAGGGATTCACTTTTCCAGGACGTGCGAAGTTCTCAGGGCAATGTTCTGTTTTCTCTCGCATAGGAAAGGCCACCTATTGAGAAGGTTTTTTTTTTTTTTTTCCTTTTGTACAGAGCAACTCTTTGCTACAGTTCATATTTATGTCACTGATGTTTATGCAGAATCTGACAGGAAGCTGTTTATAGTTTTCATTTTGACATGACAAAAATGTGAGCATAAGTGAATAGGCTTTTTTTTCTTGTTCAAAAAATTACTCATAGTTATATAAATGTATCTTTTAAACATAGTATTCTCGAATAATTAGGAAGCACTTTATTTTACAGTGTGGTTAGTACCTAGTATTTCAATAGTGAAGTATCACTTTAAAGATTAATAAAAAGGGTTAGAAAAAATCCACCTTTTGTGAAGTCGCTTCATCTCACACTGAAAAAATGAGAAAAATCCAACCTTTAATTGTAATAAATTTATTCAGAAAAACAAGACCCTCATCAAGAAATAATTATTTTCAACAAAAACACAAATTTATTTCAGCGCTCTCTTCATTTGCCCCGCCTCAGGATGCACAGCTTCTCCTTATAAACAGTAGTTGTTAGATCTCTCAAAGGGGCAGAACCTCATAATCAACTGCCAGTCACTGAAATCAGAATGAACATGACTTATATCTCAAACGTAAACATACCAGCACCAGTCAGAATCATTCGGAATCTGCATTAGTGGTGTAATTTGTAAATATTGTAAATAAACTCTAAGTATAAAGTTATGTTTGATTATTTGCAGAAATTTGTTTTTTATATGTTTAGCTAGTTATTAGCTGTTACTTCCTTCTTAAGCTAGCAACTTAGCTCCTTTTTGGCACGCTAATATTGAGCTGCTTTATGAAAAGTCTTTTGATGTTTTTTATTAATGAAAGAATGACAAAGTTGTACTATTTATCTGTTTTTATTTACATTCCGTGTTGTTGCATTTAACGTCCGTGTTTCTGTTATCGCTTACATTACAGCTATAAACAGTCGTGTCCTCACCAGTCTCCCTTTTTTCTCTCTTTAAATGTTAATAAGAGAAAAAAGCACAGCTTGTCATGTTACCAAGAAACTGCAATGTGTAAACTCCTCTGTCCTGAAGATGTCAGAAAGCTTAAAGTTACAGCTTTACCTCACACAGGTACAAAGCGCTGACACTGGAGACTCCTTCCATAAATGGGAAAAAATGTATCCTTACAGAAAGTTACTAAAAATATATATTAAGATTTTTAAAAAATAAATCATTTAGTTCCTGTGAATGAGCTGTTGCTATAGAAATGGTAACACATTAAATGCTACTACTGTCATAGATGCTGTTATAGAAACTAATTCAGCACCATATGACCAGTCAGATTCAAGAATTCAGCACCAGTGTGGTATAATAAAAGTTACTCATTTGTAGTAATAGTACCATTGAAAAATCCAATGACTGTTCTTCCTCAACTGTGGCAGTGAGATTTAGTGCCTAAATTAACATCCCACATTCCTATAATGCCAAACGATCTATCACTATTTCACAAAGTGCTCCTGATGAATGTGTGATTAGAATGTGACTGGGTCGAGCTGTCCTGATCGCAACGTGGACTGGTCCGGATCCAGCGTGAACATCACTGAGTTGAGACACACATCTGGGAGTGTACGCTATGTGACTGCGGGATGTTGGACGGTACGTTATACATTCTGGACCTCCATTATTACTGATACACTGATAGGATCTGATCTTCATTTGCTCATGATTAGCTTTTTCAATAGATTTATTTAATTTTGAAGCAGATATATTATCTTTTATTCCTAGAAGCAATAATAAGGAGAAATAAGAATTTTTTTTTTTTCAGATTGGTCCATGTTGTTGAAGTTTAGGTATGAATCAAGTGTTCTTTAGCTTTCTTCCTGAAGGAATCATTAAAGGTTCTCTGTAGAACCTACAACAAAGTGGTTTCCAAGTAGAACCTTTTTTTTAGAAACCAACAACCTTTAACTTTAACATTTTTTCCCATGTAGTGAGCAAAAAAAACAACAGTGCACTGTTAAAAATGTAGAACCCTTAAGAGTTCTTGGTTACCGCTCTGCTCTGAGCACTTAAATGCTCCTTATAGAACCCTACAGCCCCCTATTTCCTTATGCCGGGATCAGACTACATGATATTTTTGTCTTTCACGATGGTCACCATGTCAGATTAGGCAATCATAGTGTCATAAAGTCTTGCCGTGTCTTGGTCAGGAGACTGGTAACACTACAAGTTTGACCCCTACCAATCATCGCTCACGTTCTTGTGTGTTGTTCGGGAGGAGGGTCAAGAAATTGTCAATCATGGCTACAGAAGTAATGTCAAGGAACATGACGTAGGAGTTGTCAAACTAGCCGAGAAAAGCTAAAAAAATTTGACATGCTAGGTTTTTCATCAGGGTGTCATTGGGTGTCCCAGGCGCCACATCGCTATTCTTCGATTATGTCACACTACAAGACCCAACGTTCATATTCAGGCCTGATGCTGGAAATTTGTTGGCCACAACAAAAACGTCAAAATCAGGCTGAATTCATGTAGCCTGATCCCAGCATTACAGTAGGTGTGTGGTGCAGTCTCCAAATTGGGTGATTGTTTTCTTCTTAGAACCTGTCATTTTAAATGTAGTTATCTTGGTACTTGGTATTTGGCAAAAGGGTTCTTTGGTTGTCCCTCCAAGAAAACCCTTAAATATACTTTGTAGAAACTTACAACAAAGTGTTTCTCAAGTAGAAAGAGTTCCAAGTTGATCCTCTTTTTTGGAAGGAATATATTGGAAATTAGAGGCTCAGATCATGGCTCAGGAGTGAGACAGTGTGTTAGTTGTGACCTCCTTAGAGCATGGTGTGAAATTGGTGAAAATCTGACGATATTTTTCACCCACAAAACACAAAGGCTAACCCCTTATCTTTTTTGAGCCAAAAAATCTGATATTCTCAGATTATCACCAAATTCACAATGTGTACTGGGGAGGCCAAGACTAATGCAGGGGTGCACTTAGTTTTGTCATGTCATGCTCCTGAGCTGAGATCTGAGCCTCTCATTTATAATATATTACACTCAATAAAATATACAGGTTTCTTTTTTTGGAAGATAAGAACCCTTAATTATCCAATGAAACTTTGAAGAAACCTATTTTTAAGAGTGTATTTATCAACTGGGTGACTGTGGGGTACAAACTCAGTACACTGTTACAGCTCCTCAAGGGTTCTTCAAGAATACTTTCTCTCTGTGGGAAATCTTAAAAGTTCTATGTAGAACCGCACACTCTCGCAGTTACCAGAGGATCAGCCCTCCCACTGTAACCCTAGCTAGGTAATAGGCGAGAGGCCGAAGGCTATAGAAATGGAGATCAGCACCGCCCAATGTGCCTTCTGGCATGGGAAGGACTTGAGAACCGCACAACAAAGTCATTTCCAAGTTTTTGGAAATAAAAGAACCCTTAATTATCTAATGAACCCTTAAAGAACCCTTTTTTTCTCTGAGTGTATGTATTAGCTGGGTAAGAGTGTAGTAGAAAGTCCAAATTATTGGGAATTATTTTCTTCTTCATACTTATAACCTTGGTGCACTCAACACATCTTGAAGGGTTCCTTGGTTGTCCCTCTAGGGAGAATTTAAAGGTTCTATGTAGAACCCAACCTTTCCTATCAGAATGCATTCGAAGATTGTGTAATTTAGACATGTGGTTTGTGCTCTGCTAACAGATTCAAAATGTTGGATATACTTTTTATAAATGCAATTTTATAAATAGCCCCATTTCACCAGGCTTGTTTTTTTTTTCTCCACCCAGGGTCACATACACACAAAGTACAGAAAGACAGACAGATAGTCGACAGTTTCTTTATAGTTAACCAGTGTTTTATTATGCACAATACATGACAGAGAAATAAACCATTTACGCATTTCATTCTTTTAATCGATTTACCAAAAACATAGTACATCAGGAATTTTCGGCAATGATCCAGAGCACCGTATAGGCGTGAGCTGGAAAACAACACAAGCTCGGAATGCTTGGATGGTTTGGAGAAGGTAAAGAAGTGTGTTATGTGCCCCTTGAAATAAGTGTTAGAGGATTGATCATGTACACGAGAGAGCAGAGCAGTAGGATACAGATCTGAACAATGATCACAGAGATGCAATGGACGCAGTTATGTTAAAACTTTAGGGAATTTTTTTGTTTGTTTGTTTTTCTCACACTTGAGCTGAGGCTCGCAGCACAGACAGACACACAAGCTTTTGTAGAAACTTGTACACCTCAATACGTCACTATTTACACTATTTTCAGATAAACTTGCCAAAAGCAAGGAACTGGAGTTGTAGCTCACCTGCCAGGATTTCGCTAGTTTGTATTTTAATCATGCAAACGTCTCTAATGGAGGTTTAAAAATCATCGCCAAGCGGGTAAAATAAATAAATCCTAAAAACGTTGACTTTGAAGACCAACGAGTCGCATCAGGACCTGCAGAGAAACTGTGACTCATGCAGGAAAGACAGCTGTCAGACTTGAGCTCTAGTGCGTAATTACGTGCGTACGCATTTGTGTGTGTGTGTGTGTGTGTGTGTAAGTGTGTGTACACATTTTGACACCTGGACAAACATGGCATTGGACTTGAAGGAGCAACGCAGCCATTCATCCCACCTGTGCTGCCCTCTCGGGCCTCTTACACCTGGTACTGCCAGTGTTTACTCTCTCTCACACTGAGTTTTACAAGGATCCAGACCTTCTTTTTAAATTTTGATAGAAATCATATGACATTTTAATGCAATTTAGCATTCTAGACTTAGAGGAACAGTAATGTTTCACTTTCTTATTGCAGGTTGCATGGTTTTACATTTCCATTTTCTCATTTGGCACATGCTTTTCATCCAAAAAGCCAGAAATCTGTCTGACCTTAAAGCCTTTTACTCAAAAGGTTTCATCTGATGTGAACTTTTCCCTTGTTTTTTTCCTAAACTGAATTAACTAGCCAATATTCCATTGCATCTTTAATGAAAATGGAAATCTGTAATCTGACAATTTATTATTTATATATATATATATATATATATTAGGAATT
>JAOTRR010000032.1:2365013-2390293 GCA_028570945.1 Gogo arcuatus
TGTGTGTGTGTGTGTGTGTGTGTGTGTGTGTGTGTGTGTGTGTGTGTGTGAAAGACAAGGACAATTACTCAATCATTTTCCTATTCTAGGTTCTGAACCCAGAGCTCTTCACTCATTCATTTAATTTAAACCAGCTGGATAAATGCAGGGACAGACACACAGAGGAAGCAAGGTAAAAGATAACTCTGTTACGCTCGTTTATCCCATAGCACTTTTGAATGCTGGATTCTGATTGGTCAGAAGGTGTGGATTATTAATGAGCTTGATCTAATATGTTATGTGTTTCTATAGTAATATACATAAAGGGGCTTGTATGGTTGATGCTCCATTTCAACTTTTTTTAATGTGTAATTGTTGATGAAGTTTATTTTGCAATTTTGGAAGGAGTCTCCAGTGTCAACGCTTGGCAACAGTCAGAAGTAAAGCTGTAACTCTAAGTTTTCCAATATGGGAAACTTTTCAGGACAGAGAGGTTTACACTGTGGTTTCTCAGTAAAATAACTGTTTTTATTTTATTTTATTTTATTAACTTTGAGAGACAGAAAAAAGCAAGGCTGATGAGGGAATATTTTTTAAAGCTGCTATAACACAAGTGATAAAAAGAATTAACTTGTTTTGTGGACGTTCCACAACATACCTATAAATGGATAAAAATATGATGCATTGCTCATTAATTAAAAAAATTAATCATTTTCAAATTGCTGCATTATAAGAAGAATAAAACTGCATGTCTGCATCACACCACCCCAAAGCTGATTATTTTCCTATAACAGCACATTCACTGACTGTGTTGCCTTGAATGAGTTAAGGGAGAGAACGGCCACGACTGATCTGATTTGCTCTGAACTCATTACTCAACATCAATATTATTAGCTCAACAAGAGATGACTTGTTAGAAAGCGTGGGAACTTGCACAATGAGCAACACAGAAAGGAAATGACAAACCTGCTTGCAGGGAACAGATGCCTTTGCCGTGCTGTTGACAGAGTGGCATTGCAGCCAGCACATGCTGTCAAATAGGAAGCCATCAGTGCAGTGGTACATCCCATGGAAGACTGGCGGAGGTGAAGGACACATCACCGGCTCACATGATCCCTCCAGCCATCGGCCATCTTCTGTGCACTGCATCTTAAACGCCCGCCTTTAATGAAATACAAAGAGAGAAGTGATAGAAATGTGGGCACACAAACTGAGGGCAAAGTTTGAAAACTATACAAAATGACCCTGTCTTGGATCCACCTATCAATATTACAACAAATTTATGAGCCATTGTGGCACCTTGTGGCAGCAACAATCAACTATGGAGTGTTTCCAGTCTAGACAATGATTAGTAAACAGTCATTAGACTGAAAGTATACAGTTTGACAGTGCCAAGTACCTCTTGGGCTTGTTGGCGGCATGGTAGCCAGGCTTGCACTTGTACTTGCAAAGTGAGCCCACTTTGAGGCCGGTCTCGTTACAACGTTTGGTCTGCAATACAGCATTGGGGATGATAGGCGGAGCAGGACAACGCAGCTCACACAAGGCCTCTGGGAAGGACCACAGGCCATCCTCCATGCATGTCAGTGTGTTATTAGTTCCTATAGCAAGGTAAAATAAAAATAGTCCTGTAACTTTGAGCCACAGTTCATGTGTGGGTAGCAATTATAGCTAACAAATGAGCAAGATTTATCATGACAGACCACATCAACCTTTCCTATGATCCCAAATGATTATTAATTCTAAGTCAATCCCCTATTAATATTACCCAAAAGTACTACCAGTAAATTAAATCTAGTAAAGACCTGCCACCATTCTCCACTTGAACCATGATTACAAGTCTCCACTAGTTAGCATCTTCCCATTAGGAAGCCCTGGTAGACATTTCTCACCCACAAGCTGAGCAGGTTCCCTGCACTGGAAGGTGCACTTCTTGCCATAGGTGGTACCCTCAGGAAAGTAGAAGTTGGCAGGGTGGACATGGTACTTGTCAGGGAGGCCACAGTCAACAGGCTCACAGGACACCTGCTTGTTCCACTTGCCATCTGTACAGGTGATAGGCACTGTAGATCCTGACTACAGGGGGTAAACAGAGCAAGCAAGACCAAGGATCACTACATGGTAAAGCAGAGCTATATAAAGGGTAGCCTGTTAAGAACCATTAGGAATCTCACAAGTTTCTAATTAATTTTTTTTTTAAATCTTGGTAAGGATTTGGTTTTGAAATGAGTAAGATTTCCTGATTGGCACAACAGTGGAGCTGTGCCAAATTGGCTGGAGAATCATAAGATGAAACCCACTGATGCCCTGTTGTTAGAAACAATTAGGTAAAGTATCATTTTAAATTTAATTTATACAGCAGTAGCCTCAGTGGACAAGCTGAACAGGCATTTTGCTAAATCATTCTTCCCTTAGGTACAGTTGCAGATCTGGGGATTCTTTGGCTTAGAGAGTTATGGTAAACTGGGATGTTTTGATGCTGACCCTACCCTCTCCAAGTGATGACTCTGTTTTGTTGGCATTTGAGTGGCAGTACGCTGATGCACCAGGGTGATCACATACCTGTTATACCTTATGGCTTTCCCTTTTTTGTTATGCAGCCATAGATACTCCTGCTGGAATCCTTATTTGCACTCCTACCACCTACCCCCTGGCCTGACTTATCTTAATTGCTTTACTCCCATTTCTGCTGTTCTTGCTTCTTCATCTCAGTTTATCTTCATTGCATTTGTACTTACGATTAACCTTCTTGCTACTGTACATAATCTCACCTGGATACTGTAGAGACTTGCACACAACTGGTATGCCTATGACTCACCTTCCGGATGAGGCGTGAACACTATCATGCTGTACACAATCTCATTTGGATATGCTAGAGACTCGCGCTTCCTAAGGACTGTCCTATGTCATACTTTCTGTATTCTTTAACTACATTCAGTACTGTTTCCCTTGTCTATATTACCGTGAATGTAATGATTCCATCATCCAGTGTCAACCAGAAGAGGATGGGTTCCCTTTTCAGTCTGGTTCCTCTCAAGCTTTCTTTCTCATGTTGTCCCAGGGAGTTTTTCCTTGCCACTCTTACACCTGGCTTGCTTATTAGGGATCTAAATCTCTTGTTTTGTGACAATATCTATAGAAGTTGGCAGGGTGGACATGGTACTTGTCAGGGAGGCCACAGACCATGGACTCACCAAGACTCTGTAGTTGGGAGTCAAAGAGAGCATATTTGATCCTGGGTAGAAAGGAAGGCATTTTCTTTAATTCCTGATTGATCTGATCACTAGATCAGATCCTGTATACAGAATTAGACACATAATGGTCTTTTCCAAATGTGATTAGGTGCTCTATGATGTTGAAGGAGCAGCAATTTGAAAGGATGCAGTGGTTGGTTTCATGTGTGGGAGTAACACATGTTGTGGGTAGGAATTGGCTTTGACTAAACTTGGGGGAAATTGGGTAAAAAATGGACGACTCTTGAAGTTGTTATGGTTACTAGCGGGAGACTGAATACATAAAGTGTGATGTGGAAGCTTGTGATGTTCAAAATGGTGAAAACTTGTGCTTGCTAAAAGGAAATCCCTCTGTTGTAGCCCTCCACATAGAACCTGTAAAAGTTCTATGTTCTAAGTTCTAAGAGAGAGACATTGAAGAACCTTTAAGTTCCTAGTTGGAAGCCTTTTTTTTTTCTAATGGTGTACTGTTGTTTAAATGGTTTGTATCAGGCTTCACAAAACTTGTCTCAAATCTCAAATATTCATGATTATCCATCTTGTAAATCATTGAAAAGAATGCATCATCTGTTTGCCACAACCACCATAAACTGACATTAAGACTCAAAAGTCACTGCTTGGGAGGCAAAATGGTTTGAAATGTTCCCATGAACTGGATGTCACAGTTTGGAACTTATTTACATTACAGATGGATCAGATAACTATTGAAATGTCGTGAAAGTCAGTGCAAAGCAGGTCGCTGGGTAAACTTCAAAGAGGCAAAAGTTTCATTTCTGGAATGGTACATTTTTTTATAGTGGGAGATATCTGGTACATCTGGCTATTATGCCAGCGAACATTCCCATCCAAAACGCCAGACACGATGGACTGTTTTGATCTAAACAGGTCAGCGTGTGGTTTAGATATCATTGTGAAAGAATGTTGGCTTCCGTTGCTCCACTGAAACACTGATATTCAAAAAATGCTCTGAACATCTGGTTACAAAGTGAAAATCATCTCTGGAGGCCTGCAGTCTTAAACCTGGACATTTCCATATTTATCCCTCTTCTTCCAGCTTCACCTTATTGTTATAGCCACAACATATCTTCTAGTTCATTATGAGGAACTTTCAGAGGCAAATATGATACTACATGTCTACGACTGCATCTTTTTACATATATAAAGACCATTGAACCAACAAGTCAATCTCACCAAATCTTTTATCACTTATAAATGAATACTTGCCTGACATCATTTTAAACATTGGGTAAAAGAAGCCTGGCCCTCCCAATCATCTTGACATCACATTAAAAAAAACAGTAAAAAAAGTACTTTTTCTGGATTTGGGTTTTAATCTCAAGGATGTTGTTCTCCACCTGTTCTTTACCATACTCAGGTGTTTTGACTATGCTGTTCATTACGATCTGCATTTGTTCCAGCGTAAATAGTAAATAAAGTTGATGTAACAAAAATCTTTGTAAAATAGCAGGGATAATCTGTATTTATGATTTACAATTTTAACTTCCGAGCTTAAACTTATCACCATGCACATCACTTCCAGATTTATGTTACAATTTTGAGAGGCAGAGCTTGTTCAAGATGGCTGCCCCAGTAATGTTCAGATACACTTTTTTTAAAAATACAGTTCAATAACAACGATGCATTGGGTAGCATTGCTGCCTCACAGTTACAGAGTCCCTGGTTCGATCCTGACCTCAGGCTGCTGTCTGTTCTTCCAGGGTGTATTCCTGTCTCTCACCCGGTTTCCAAGGGACAGACTAAAACATTTACTCTGGATCAGTAAATGAATGAATAAATAAATCATGATGCATCTTAAACCACATCAGCAAGATTGAGTAACTTTAATTAATAACCTCATGTGGTTTGAGGAGTGTGTCAGAGTGTACTTAATGAAAAATATCTTGATCCCTTGTTAACTACATATATTAGTTTCCTAGCTGCATCAAACACAATACGTACATAACTTGGCTGCTCAATTATATCTGGGATAAGCAAAACATTCTGCTTAAATAAATAAAAATATATTCTGCTTCTCTTTAACAATGCATTTTACATCAAAACATATCTTTTATTGCGTCTAGCAGTATGAAAACAGCACTTCTTAAAGTGCTAAACCTGGACATGTGGTTTATTAGTTTGGATGAGTTGCAAAACATCAACATTATTAATCACCTATTCTTTCTACATGGATGAATAGAAAAACCTTTATAGACATATTTTAGCTTTATTACCCTGCCTGTTTGATGTTTTGATCCATTCTCCATTTAGGCGTTCTTTCACTTATATAAAATAAAATGCACCTAATAGTCTGGATACCACTGAAATCCTGTCATTTCTGATAAAGGTTTAACGTTTAATATTCATGTCTGCTTGCCAGAAAATTCCTATTTACAGCACAGCAATCCCCACACAAAACCACAGACTGCTAACATTTATGTGCAGCAGACTTTGAATTATGTAGAGCATAACATTAGCTCATAAATACCAAAGTTTTTCATAAATAGCAAATAGCACCGTCAATCCAACTCCGGGAACAATATAAGCAAATTTGAATAACCTCACTGCAGTTGTACCGTCCAAGAAACATATCAAAGGAGACACGTAATCAGAAAAACACACATTAATCATTGTTTTCATAGTTTTGGACAGCTGTGTATTTTTGTATCAAGAACGGATTTTTTTTTCCTAGTAACTGATAACAGGTTTCTGAATCTTTATTACTGTGCCATAAGCTAACGTTCAGACAGGAACTGATTTGAACTGTTGCATAGTGTGAGTGTCTTGAATTAAACACGTATGTGTTTGCAGAGTTTCCAGCCCAATCCAATCAAGCAAAGTCTGTTTGAAAGGTGGAAAGGTAGAAAGCACTTTATTTGTATCTGTGGGCTTCATAAACGAAGGATTTTTTTGTCAAATGACTAGAAATTTTATAATTCTCAGCCTGAGTCGATGATATTTGCCAAGCATTATATACTTCATCTAGCTAATAGCTAGCTGATGTTAACTAGCTTGAATAGATTACTCTGCGATGCTAACAAGCCACCAGGAAAATCTCATATTACATCCTTTTAGTGTTAATCCAATTAATCTTGTATACTGTATATATGCTAATAACTTACAAATCATTAGCAAGATATCAAACACAAAGCTAGGTTAAGTGGCTTGCTAATTTCAGCTTTATAACATTGGCCAACAGTTTGTACATCAGTCATGGCCTTCTCTTAAGATTGGCTTCAAAAGTCTAAAAAATTTAACTTTTTATCACTAGCAAAGTCCTAACAAAGTGCATTCAAGTTTACACTTATGATTATGTTGCTATGTTAAAGGTGCAGTTTGTAATTTTAAAATAATAATAATAATAATAATAATAATAATAATAATAATAATACACTTTCAAAATACTATACCTTTGAAAATACTGGGTTCACAATATGCTATGCAATGGATCTTACTCGTTTCTTCATTTCAGATTTCTGCTTACATGTTTCTGGCCCAGGAATGAGCTCCGCCCCCAGCTGAAATAGCTGGAAACAGTTATTTCAGTAATTGCATAGTCAAAGCCGCAATTTTTTTCACAAAGGGCAAAAATGTAGTGTTTGGCAGAGGAGATGGGGTTGGCGAACAGAGGGAGCTAAAAAAATTATAAACTGCCCCTTTAACACCAAGGTTTTGTAACCACACATGCCGGATGATTTTTTAAAAATTGGTTTACAAATTTGCTGTCTTGTTTTTGGTTTTCTTGTCATGTTTACATAATTTTACAGAATTTCTGGTTGTGTTTCTGAATTTACTGTTATAATTCTTGTTTTGCAGCTGGGATTCTGAATTTTTTAAGAATTTGCAGTTGCGTTTCTGAATTTTTTACAAAATTTCCTGTTGTGGTACCGAATTTGGTGTTGTGACTTTAATCTTGATATTGTGTTTTTGGTTTTGCTGTCATGTTTTTTAGTTTAGCTATTGTGTTTTTGTCCTGTTAATGTGTTTTCCACTTTTGGGCCACTTATGTGAAAAACAAACGTAGGTGTACACACACACGCACACATTTATGTAATCAGTATGTGAAGCTACACATGCAATAGCAGTAGTAGCGGAGTATTCTCTCCAGAATATTAGATTATATCTGCCCTTAGGCATTGTGTGTGTGTGTGTTTGTGTGTGCTGTGGGAGAACAGCAGGAATTATGTATCATCTCTTTCCCATATCTATCATGCACATCTATTTGATTTCCCATTGTTCAGCTCTGACCGACTGTCTGTCAGTGTGAGATTTGGTTTCTGCTGGTTTCCTGTGGGCTTATGGGCTACAAACCACTGTCAGGGACACTTTAGTGTACCTAACGGATGAGTCTTAAATGCCGAACACTGCTTACTCTTGTAAAAAGAAACAGACGCAGGTAAATGTGTGTGCATGCACCCATGAATGCACACACGGACACACGCACATACAAACAAACCCATAACAAACACACATAAAACACCAGGATCCTGGCGGTTAATGTCCAGCCGCAGGCAGGACTAGGAAAAAAACCACAGTTACATTAAGACAGCATTTGTGCGAAAGGAGTTTCCTCCTCTTTTTTTCTCTTTTTACATTTTATTTACAGTTGAGGTTTCTGCTCCTCTCTGCTGGACAGTGCGTCTAATTCAAGCCAGGCATCTCCACAGCACATCTGCTAAAGCAGAGCCCAAACAAAATGCTGAATTCATCACAAGCCTTCGCTTTGCACCCGTTTCCCTTTAGCTCCTTTAACTTATGGATGCACCTTAACAGTGATCATTAGCTCAGTGACTAAGAATCATGAGAAGGTTATGAGATCGAATCCCAGCCCTTAAAGGAACATCTTGGCAAAAAAAAATGTAGGAATTTTTCCACTTACCTGATATGAGGAACAAAATCTGACTGTTTTGCTGATACAGACTGTGTCACGAGATTGGGCGATAAACGGATGTAAATGCAGAAACAGTTTTATTGAAAGCAAGCTGGCAAACAGTTCCAAAATGTGAAGCAAAGAGCATAACCAGAAACAGGCAGAGTTCAGGCGATTGGCAAACAGTAAAAACTAGGCACGGCAATACGTGATCGGGAAAACAGAAAACACAGTCGAAACCAGAGTAGCAAAATGGTAATCAAGGCTTGGTAATGTCAGATACAACGAACAGATCATATACTTCGCAAAGTCTGTGTGTGAGGAGAGTCCTTATATGCGCTCTGATCAGGAACAGGTGCATGACAATTAGTCGTAATGAGCTTGAGCGCGGCGCTGCACACGAGTTGCAGTCCGAGGCGTGCCGCTGCACGCTCTGAGTGCAAACGTGCGCAGATGTGACATGCAGGTGGAGGCTTGGATTCATACAAGGGCATGGGTTTTGTCAAGAAGGTGGACTCTGGCTTGGACTTGGACAAGAATTCAGACTCAGATTTGGACTCAGACATGGACATAGGCTTGAGCATGGTCATGGACTCAGGTGTCAGCATGGGCATTTACTCAGGCATGGGCATGAACTTGAACATGGACATGGACTCAGGTGTCTGCATGGGCATGGACATGGGCTTCAGCATGGGCATGGACTTGAACATGGGCATGGATTCAGGTGTGGACATGGGCTTGAACATGGGCATGGACCCTGGCATCAGCATGGCATAGACTTGAACATGGGCATGGCCTCAGGCATGGACATGGGTTTGAGCATGGGCATGGACCCTGGCATCAGTATGGACATGGACTTGAACATAGGCATGGGCTTGAGCATGGGCATGGACTCTGGCATCAGCATGGTATGGACTTGAACATGAGCATGGAGCATAAATGTGCGCGGACGTGACAGGTTGTACCACCAACTGTGTAACTGTTGCCACCCTGTTGTTGATTATTTTCCTATAACAGCACATCCTTATGTGTTTTATTCCTCTTAAACAACAGAAATAATTCTCTTTTTCTTAATTTACCAAAGAATAACACATTCTGGAAAGTGTAAAAACTTCACTCCTGGTGGAACACTTACTGACTGTTACAAAGGGCTGACACTGGAGACTCCTTAAATAAACGTTAAATAAGTGTTTCTGGAACTACTGTCAGAGTTCTTCCTCTCACATATAAGTTTAACCTTCCTTAGATGCAGCAGAAGATTAGATTTGCTTTTAGCCGCAGTGATATACAGCATATCAATAAACCTTCAAACAAACCACCAGAAGCTACCCGCATCACTAGCATCATGGCAAAGTCTCTCACAGCAGAGTGCTAAAATTTTGCCCCCCAGACAAAAAAAAATGCATGTTTATATTTAAAATCTCTAATAGCCTTAAATTCTAAAGCAGCTTCAGGGGGGCAGTTGAGTTAAGATTCAGAGGCACTGGAAGACCTCATACAGAAAATAGTAACCTCTGTCTGGGGTAGAGATATATAATAGTGTTACCAACATTAAAGGAAATTAAATGAAATGGAAGGATGATAGGAACAAAAATATGACCAAAGAGTTTTCATAAATATTTAAAACAAACAGCAGAAGACCTAAAGCCCTTACAGACAAGTGGAACACAGTTTTCATTCCACCAAAAAAAAAAAGAAAAACAAAACAAAGCAAAAAGCAAACTTTAATCTTTAATGACAAACCTTGTTGGTATCAGGGTGCACAAACTTTTGCACTCAAAGATACAGGTCCACTGTGGCTCATACAGAGAAAGTCCTATACGATGGGGACAGCTGGGAATAATTGATAATTTGCTCGGTTTACTAAGCCGAAGCCTCCATGTGTACACGTCTGTGAGATGTAATCTCCCCACCACAGTGCAGTTGTGCATTTGCATGTTCAGGGGAAAGTGGAATTAGCATGTTTCCCACACCGGTTATCCATCAAACATCTGAGAAAAGGGTTTACATGGAGAAAACAAAAACAACAGTGCACCCACGCTCTCTCTTTTTCACGCACACACACGTATTCGCATGCACTGACACACGCAAACAAGTGGACTGAACAGAACAGATGGTTTTGCAGATATAACAATCTAAAAGAGTTCCTGGAAACCCGTTTGACACAAGTGGAGCAAGTCTGAAATTCCCTAATGAAGCAAGATGATGAGATGAAGCTTGACGTCGGTCTCGTCTTTCACTCTTTCCGTGCTGATGCTGCAATCTCGCACATGCAAACACATGCGTGCCACACACAACACTGAACCTGGTGGGTCCTGTTTTTCCTCAGGGTCATAGGACTGCTCCAGAGTAAGCTATTTAGCAGCATGCACAGGTATGAAATGTATTGTATTTGAAGTATGTTATGATTTTGCATGTTAAAGGAATGTCATTTTGATATTTCAAAATAAGTCCACAAACTTTTGCATTCAACTGTATAGGTGAACAAAAGTAATGTCTTTATAAAATGATAGAGTAGACAAGAACTGCTCTTGCATGTATGAGTGCCATGCTGTTCGCTCAGTTGTGCTAGTGCTGCACACACTGCTAACTGTGGAACAAGCAGTTATTCACGTCTGACTAGGGGCTTAATTTTTGCTTGACACTTTACATTTAAAGGAGATGTAGTTTTGTCAAAGATTTTTCACACAACACTGTGTATTCAAAGCTAGCTAGTGATATAGACTTAGATATGTTCTGTTTCAGAATAAGGATCTACAGCGCACAGCAAATTTGACCAAACCCACCAGCTCAGACAGACACACTTAACTAATCCTGGCCCTTTCCACAGAAAGTCTGACCCATCCTGCAGGATATGTGACCAATCCTTCACACTCCCTCTGGAACTTTTACCAATTCCATCTGCTCCCACAGACACACTTGAGCAATTCAGGCCCTTCCCACAGAAAGTTTAACCAATCCTACCTGCTCCTGCAGAAAATTTGACCAATCCCTCCTATTCCCACAGGGAATTCTACCAATCCCACTTGCTCCCGCAGACACACTTGACCAATCCTGTCCCTTTCCGCAGACGTTTTTACCAATCCCACCCACTCCTGCAGAAAATTTCACCAATCCCATCTCCTCCTGCAGACACTCTTGGCCAATCCCATCAGCTCCTGCAGGAAATTTGACCAATCCCTCACACTCCCTCTGGAAATTTTACCAATCCTACTTGCTCCCACACACATACTTGAGCAATCCAGGCCCTTCCCACAGAAAGTTTCACCAATCCCTCCTGCTCCTGCAGAAAATTTGACCAAGCCCACCTATTCCCACAGGAAATGTTACCAATCCTACCCACTCCTGCATGCACTCTTGACCACTCCTGGCCTTTCCACAGAAGGTTTGCCCAAATCCACCCTCACCTGCAGAAATTTTGACCAATCCCAGACACTCCTGCAGAAAATTTGATCAATCCCTCACATTCCCTCTGGAAATTTTACCAATCCCTCTTGCTCCACCAGACACACTTGACCAATCCAGGCCCTTCCCACAGAAAGTTTTACCAATCCCACTTGCTCTGACAGAAAATTTGACCAATTCCACCTATTCCCACAGGAAATTCTACCAATCCCACCCATTCTTGCAGACACACATGACCTATTCTGGCACTTCCCACAGAAAGTTTGACCAATCACAGACACTCCTACAAAAGGTTTTGACTAAGCCCACCTGCTTTAATAGTTATTATTGTTGGTACTTATTTTTATCTTCTCTATATGTTATATATTTTGGTTAATTGATCATTATTCTATTTGCCAAAATATAAACAAATTAAATAAAGCATTTACTGAAGATGAACAAATGAACATAGAACCATCGGACTGCCATGCACAATATGCTCCAATGTTAGCGTGCATAGACTTTCTTTGCCCCGCAAACTTCATATCTGACCTCCCATTCCCGCCCACATGAGAGTAAAAACTGACCAATCCTGTAACTTTTTTTGTTGGATCCTGAGTGATCCCAGTTCTGATGCCCACCTCTACTCTACTCTCTGATTCAGTCCCTGCCCCCCAACGATGTGCTGACCAATCAGACTTCAGTTCCTGTTCAAAATGGCAATGTCATCAGTCAAGCATTTGGGATAAAAAATATAACCCTCCACTTCTGGTAGCATTTTTTTTTCTGTTTTGTACAATGTACTTTATACAGAGGTAGGTGCAAATGTTTGCACCCCCCATGTTTTCTGCATGAATAAATGAAAATGTATTTATTGTTTTTGTAATACACAAGTGAATATGAGGCCTAAGAATATGTGTATTACTCAAAAATCAACAGAAACTTATCTCTGTCTTGGACCTAATTACCAGTAGACAGAATTTTAGCAGGTACATCAAGAAGAATGGGGAAGCTGATACTATAAATGAGAGAATCCAAAATCCTGCTTAGATACCAAAGACATTGGATGCAATTATGGTGGACCTACAAGTTACTAGCAAAATTTATATCACATTCAGAAAGGGAGATGTTTGCTTTTTTATTAACGTTTGAACTTATATACGTCATTTTAATATTGTTTTTGCACTATTTGACCATATTTGCAACCCAACACACTAAATGTCTTATTCCTGCAGTCTAAATATGTGTGTGTGTGTGTGTGTGTGTGTGTGTGTGTGTGTGTGTGTGTCTGCGTGCGTGCGTGTGTGTGTGTGTGTGTTAGAGCTTTGCTTAGTTTGTGTATGGAGCTTAGGGAGCATGGTTGGAGGGGGGCCGAGTGTTTAAGGCCACTGCTAACCACTTCCACATGCGGCTCCTCAGTGCACGTAAAAAGTTGTTGAGGTGCTGCTCCATAACGTTAATAGCTGCCGAGAACGTGGGGGCTCTTGGCAAAGGGGGTCGGCTGGAATGCACACACTCATTCATCTGCTCTCTCTCTCACGCGCTCTTTTTTCTCTCTTTCTAGTTGTTTTATCCAGACTTTTCTTGGGGCCAGACGGCAGGGACAAAACTGAGAAGCAGACTATACAGTAGCTCTGTCTTTTCTAACACACTGGAGAGATGATGTTCTCTCTCTCTCTCTCTCTCTCTCTCTCTCTCTCTCTGTTCTCAGCCGTGTGCATACCTGGCTCTTGATGAGGTCATCATCCCGGTGGATCTGCAGCACGTAGCCACTGTTGCATGTGACAGTGCATCGGGCACCATTGAAAAAGCCGCCGCTACATCGCAGCTCTGCATTGCGGACCTTCGGCTCCTGGCAGTCGATGGCCTCACAGGAGTAATGAACGCAACTGGAGGGAGATAGAAAGAACGAAAGAAAGAGAGAGAGAGAGAGAGAGAGAGAGAGAGAGAGAGAGAGAGAGAGAGAAGGGAAATAAAAGAGATACAGAGAGAGAGAGAGAGAGAGTGAGGAAGAGAGAGGCTGTTGCACACAAACTGCACTACGTCATCCTCCAGACAGCCCGGAGGACTAACAGTGGAATACTACTTGTCACATTCAACTCCAGCGAGACACACACACCGCGGTCAACCTGACATTAATCTTCATTACTTTGGCAACAAAGCCGCAGGGAGGGAGCTGCAGTATAAATAGAATGTGCTTGGCCCACTCTTTCCATTCTGGAGCTAAACAAATGAGACCTCACGAGCACCACGATGGAAGCGGAGGTGAGTGCAGCAGCTCGACCGGGACCTGTGTCCAAGCAAGACATTTTGGGACACTGACTTGACATGCTTTGGTCAAGGAATCAACTAGAACTCTTGTCAAACATGAAAAAGTAAAACATCAGAGTCGGATGTGTTACATATTCATAGCGCACACACAAGCAAGCAAACCACATTCACATTCACTTCTTCCCCACACAGACAAATAAAGAACATTTGAATCATTAACACATGCCTCGGCACTGATTGTATCAACATGGGACAAAGTGAAACAGATTGAAATGGGGGACACACAAACAGCAGATACGGCTGTCTTTTACAAATCAATATGCAGGCTTAAAATTCAAACTAATCATTTGATAGTGACATGATGTCAAGTCTACTCATTCACAAACATCTCCAGATATGATGAACGCACGTGATGAGTGGGTTTTATTTCTTTATGTCTTTGTTTTTAACTTCTCTGCCATTAATAGCTCATAAAAGCTTCACAGTGGACAAATCTAGACAACTCGAAAGCTAAAAACAGGACAGACGAGGAAAAAATATTCAAATGGATCATTGAAGCAGAACTTGTTTTGGCTTAACAAGTGATAGGGTGGTCCATTGTAAGGACATTTGAAGATCAATTTCCAAAAGCAAAGAGTTGCTACTAGAAAAAAAATAGTTTGATGTACCAATACGGTTTCATATACAGATACACTGTCTGGCCAAAAGTATTTAGACACCCATATGTGGTTCTTCCCCAAACTGTTGCCACAAAGTTGGAAGCACATAACTGTATAGAATGCCTTTGTATACTGTATCATTGCAGTTTCCCTTCACTGGAACTAAGAGGCCCAAACCTGTTCCAGCATGACAACGCCCCTTTGCACAAAGTGAACTCCATGAAGACATGGTTTGCCAAAGTTGGAGTAGAAAAACTTGAGTGTCCTACACAGAGCCCTGACTTCAACCCCACTGAACACCTTCAAAATGAACTTGAATGCTGACTGCACCCCAGACCTCTTCTTCCCCAACATCAGTGCCTGACCTCATTAATGCTCTTGTTGATGAACGGGCACAGATCTTTATTGTCCTGCATATACTGTTCAGTGTATTTATTGTTTTGCACTCGTCTCACACTGTTGTGTATTTGCACATTATGTAATCTTGTGTACTGTACTACTGCAATGTTATGTGTTGCACCATGGTCCACCATACAAGCTACTGTATATAGAGGAATGACAATAAAAAACCCGCTTGACTTGACTTGAAATCCCCACTGCCACACTCCAAAATCTGGTGGAAAGCCTTCCCAGAAGAGTGGAGGTTATTAGAAGAGCAAATTGGTGGACCAACTCCGTTTTGTTGCCCATGGTTTTGGAATGGGATGATCCAACAAACATATGAAGGAATGAAGGTGTCAACACACTTTTGGCCATATAGTGTACACTGTACGTATATCGAAGCATATAAAGAATAAAACACTTGGGGGTGTGCGGTTATAGGAAAATAATTGACAGTGAGGTGGTGTGATGAATCCCAGAGTCACTGTTACCACCTAGAATACAATAACAGCCCCATAACAAGAATAAATAGTGTTTTATTCCTCTTCTACCACAGCAATTTGCCTAGGAGTACAAATAGGTGCTGTTAAAAAAGTCACATCATATGTTTTACTCATTTAGAGTTACATTTTATGCTGTGGAATGACCGCAAAACAAATTGGTTCTTGTTATCTCGTATATAATGTGCTGTATATAGCAGCTATATACTGTACATTCTGAAGATTTACAGTTTAATCTCTGACACTGGAGATTCTTTCCGTAAATGTTACATAAACATCTCCTTAAAAAAACTTAACCGTATCAATGGCACACTTTTTTTTTGCTAGGTTTATATGGAGTATCTGTCTTGTGCAAGTTGTTACTCTGGAAACTGTAACATATTAGAATGAAGTTTAATCAACATCATCTGACCAATCAGAATATAGAATTCAACAGTACTGTGGTATAAACTGATTTAATAACTACTAAAGTAGTAATTTATCAACATGTGCACAAAGAGGACCCAGTTTCTCATAGAAATTGTAAAGTTAAAAGAGAGAGTTCAAACAGATTCTCACATGGACATTTAACGATGATCTTTTTAAAAAACTCAGGCCAAGCTTTTCCAATCCACCAAACGGTTTTGAAGACTACAGGTTTCACTTTACCCTTGCAACTGCAGTGATATACAGCATCAATAAATCTCACACTGGGAGCCCTGCCAATATGCTGACTTGTTTGAAATGCTTTTACAGTCACCTACATCATGATACATGTTGCAGTAAGTGTGTAGCTTGAACCGGAATGGAGGTCAAACATGAACCGAACAACAGACATATGCCTGCAGGTGTGTCAGTCAAGGTTCTTCCAGCTGTTTGGCAATAATTGATGATTTTAGATATTAAAGTCGGAACTCTGTCTCACAGCTGATGCAGTGCAGACGAGATTTGATTATAAACATGATTAAAAGTAAGAAATATGAACCTACTAAAAAAAAAAAAAGAAGTGGTGGACCATTCTTTCGGGGATTCAAAGAATTTTGTCCAGTTGAAACACAAAGATTGCAATGCTTGTTCCAGAAAGTGAAACTGGGATTGCGCTAATCTAGTAACAAATAAACTGGCAGCTCATTTGAAACCTACCAGTGTTTATATACTGAACGACATCTTGAGTGTTTAAACTTGCAACATCTTGAGCAATTTAAACTCATTATGTCTACTTACTCTCATACAGAAAACCTTCTCTGAAGCCCGGCACCCAAGCAAAGAGCAGCGGAGGAAAGAACAAAACACATTCCTCCACTGCATCCAAATATGTGAGGGAGCGCCAGAGCTTTTGTTTGAAAGGCGTTGAGTGCCGAAAAAATGGGATAGAGCACACAAAAGCGAGCCATTATAATGACCCCTGTTGTTAACAGTACTGGGAACAGGGGACTTGGTGTTTTGTAGAGGTAGAAGGATTACGGGAAATGCAGTGCCGTTGGCAGCAAGTCCTCGACTGCCTCCAAGTACGACGCAAAAAAAATGCAGAGGCCAAAAAAACCCAGAGCACAGGATCATAGATTATATTTGCATTTGTGTGTGTTTGTGTGTATATATGCATTATAATCACACCAATGAACCACTCTATAAAGCAAAGCAAAAAGGGACTGACACAAATCACCATTGTCAATATTAGAAATGACCCTTTCCAGCATTTGCAAATTACTTTTGGCCTAAAATTTATGAGCCGGTATACTACCCCCCCCCCCCCTCCATTTAAGCTGAGCAAGATGGAATGAGATGTCTCCTTTAACTGAACGAAAAATGGTCTCAAATAAAGCACTGCATCATCCCACAAAGCAATGAAATTACGTTGATGTGCAATCTTGATTTAGCCATTACAGTTCTATGACTAACTGATATAAATACACTATCTTTTGCTTTTACCAGTAAACCAGATCTCAAGACTGAAAAATGAAGGCAAATGGAAACAGTCTTAAGTTGTTTTTAGTGAAGTGTGAAATGTCTCGTGCTGGACCACAAGGCTAAAAATCTTCTTATATGAAGATATCCAGGTGTTGCTCCATGACGATAGGCCATGCATCCAAAAAGGGCTGTTCTTCATAGCTTGAATGTTGGTACCATAAGAAAATGATTTTAAAAAAACAGCAAAAACCTACTATCTTGTAAATCTGCATGCACAAAAGTGACAAATGGAATTGTGCAATCATAGTTCAGAAGGAATTCTTCTACATGAAAGCAAGCCTGCAATGATAAGCCCCTCCCCCAAACAAGCCCAGAATTAATCCTGAGTTAGAGCTCAAGTATTATTCCTGCCAAGTAATAAAAGTCTTTTAATGTAAAGAATACAATTAACATACACTCAATTTACACTGAGGCCATGTTTATAGAATGGCAAAATATCTGAGAAAACAGAGAAAAGCCTTGCAGGGCATTTACAGAGACTTTAGGAGACCCTTGAACTCACCTTTGGCCCATGGGGTTATATATCTCATTGCTCTGGCAGCTGCTGATGGTGATGGGGTCAAAGAACTGGAAGGAACGCAGACCCACACCAGAGATGGCCACCAACGGGCAGCGGAAGAACAGGAGGATAGCCTTGGTGTGGTAGAAAGCCATGCTGAGGTCATGACTCACAGGGATCACCAGCGGATTTGTGCGGCAGCTCAAGCGCCAGTTACCTGAAGGCATGGGGAGGGGGTTAATTTTAGATCTACTATCGTTACCAAATACACAACAATTGATATGATTCTGAGGTCCAAGAAGAATCCATCTTTTGGTAAGGTAAGGACTTTCAGAAAGTTACCGTAAACAGTAAAATGTTTCAGATAACTTTCAGAAACTTTCTGTAACTTTCTGATCAGTGTTACTGATTTCATCCTTTACACACCTAAGCTGTGGCTCTTGTCCTTGGTGTCCTCCAGCTGCACAGAGATGTTGCATTGTGTCTGATGTTGCACCGAGTCAAAAATGGTTGTCCCATCTGCCGCCAAGTGGATGATGACTGCTGTGGCTACCATCGGGTGCGAGAAATGGGCCTGTGAACAGACACATTGCAGTGGTTGATTACTTTCCTATAAAAGCATGTCCTAAAGTATTATTTCAATTATACTACAGCAATTTGCAGATGATTACAGTTACCAATTTATTAAAGAACGATATGTCATACGAATTTTCCTTTTGTAGTTACATTTAATGTTGGGGAAAGTTCGTAAAACAAATTATTTACTGTTATCACTTATAGCATCTATTAACAGTCGGTCCATCACCAGACCCTGTGAATTAGTTGTTACTATAGAAACAATAACGTAGTAGAATGATCTACTGTTAGAGCTGCTTTTCTAGAAAATAAATCAACGGCTTCTGACCAATCAGAATCGAGAATGGAACACAATTCAACTCTTGAACTATTGAGCTCCTCATTACTACTCGTTACTAAAGGGAAGGTGAGTGAGGGATGGCAAACTCACCTTCAGCCAGTATGGGCGGTACCAGGAATCCTGCTGGGCTTCGCGACAAGGAAACCAGGCATACTGGGAAATGCCATGAGACAAGTCATACACCTTGGACTGGCAGGTCTGCAGACAGAAAAACAGCAGCAGATTAAAAATAATGCTCTCAAAATTCCAAAATCTGTGAAAAGTGCACCAAATGGTTAGTTCTTCCCACAACTGGCATCTGAGCTTTATCAATTATAGAGTACAGTAAAGCAACAAATCCAAGCAACTGGCTCAAATGATTCCTGCAACCAAGCCTATGATACATGTGGTCAGACATTTCTTCACTTCCCCACTCACAACTTTAGTTCCTACCTGCAAGTTCCCATTCATTGTTTGACTCACAAAATGGAGGAAAACTTATAAACATGGTTTCAGTTTATCCTGTCATATACAGTACAACTTCTCATTAAATGTGTGTAGAGACATTACAAAGAAAAACAAAGCTTGAAAATAAATAGCAGAGATCGTTGGTGCCACTGGTAAGTGTACTGTACATAGCTAGTCAATTTAGCTTGCTTTGCTAACAAAGTTACTAGCATGTAACATGCAAATCAAACAACCGAGTTTCATGCTAATTAGTGTGTTATTTAATTTGTGTTTAACCAGTTAGCATTAGAAGGCTGTATATAACTACTGCTGTCTCATTGGAACTAAAAAACTCTGGACAGAACATGCCTAAAAGTAACAACAGTAGCAGTCTGTATACAAGTAAAAGAGGCAAACTACAAGACACAAGTGACTTGTCACCTGCTAGTGTGAATGTAGGATGAGTGTTAATAATACATAGCCTCAGAACTAAAAATCATGATTCCTAAATCCACGTTTTCTTTTCTCCTTCCATCTAACTCCCTTTTGCTTTTGACTGATGTCCACTTTGGAATCACATCAACCAGATGCAGACTAGTAAGCTATAACTACTTCCACACTTCTCTTGAACTGTCATATTTTTATTTTTCCCCTCCTCCTGTGAAATTATTTTGAAGTTGCATGCTAAAACGCCAACCAAGAATCCTTGTAGCTTGGAGGGCAGACAAGGCCAGCCACATTAAAACAAAGTAATACGAGACAGTCCTGCTAGGATCATAGTGCTGTTTTGCTGATTGGGGTTTAAAATAAACAGGTGAGAAGCGTCTGTGGTTTAGATAATCGGCTGAGCTGGTGTCTGAAGCTGCATCCTGAGAAACATGGATTCGGAAAGAGAAAGGTAAAGGTGGGATCATTGCTGCAGAAGGTAAAAACAGAACTCATTAAAAAAAAACATCAAAATTTTGTGTGTTTGTGTGTTTTGCTCTATGTTGTACGTTGGCATCTGTTTTCTTTTTTATTCTTTTTGTTGTTGTTGTTTGTTAATTTGTCTGCTGGATGGCAGTTGCGGCTGAGTTCCAGACTGAAGCTGGAGCAACTTTTTTCCCCAATGTACACATAGAAAAAAAAAAAAACCAAGGACACTTTTACACTGTTTTGACTTTTCCACTGAACCAATGAAATTGGATATTAGTCGTCTGAGCTTTAAACTTATCTGAGTAATCTGAGCACAAACATCCCTGATAAAACCCGGTCGTATCTGCCTCACAGATCTGTTGTGACTGATGTTAGGAGATTCTCCAAAAGACCTGAAGGTTGAGACAAGGTGGAAAGCCAGCCCCAGGCTGTCTTTTTCTCCCACCAGTGGGTCGCGCTACTTCAATGTGTTATTCCAAGCCTGCAAGCGTACACCCAAACACCTTGGGTGTATAAACTCATTAAAGGTCTTCACATGACCAGCATCACCACCAGCACCTCTCCAAATTGCTGTTATATAATTGCTGCGTCTCATACTGTACAAGCACCTCCAAATGAAGTTGTCATTATTTTGATTTGGTTGTTAAGGAAAGTAAATAAATCCAGACCCCCACCCACCAGGTCTGGGAGGAAGCCTGCCCAGGAGCAGGGAGAGGAAGTCTCCCCATAGACAGCATTCCAGCCCTGTGACATCACTACTAAACCACAACACAGCAGCCAAAGCAAGGTCTAACACAAGCAACACACGGGGGAAAATAAACCAATAAAACAAATGATGTACAATAAATCATCAGAAACCACAAGTTGCAAGAATGCAATGGGTCATAGTAAAGTAGAAAAAAAAGTGGGTGGAAGAAACAGCACACTAAATGTTGCGAGCTTGTTAAAGCTTGTTCGTTTTGGTGAGAAAGGGCTACCGTGACCTGCCAAGAGCAATCAAGTTACGTTGCTTGATTAGAAAACAGAGGCACGAGATGAATTCCCGGAAGACTACACGGGCACAAATTCATTCTGCAAATATGCAAAAATGACCATGGACACAAAAAACTTGACAGATGTTAATAAAAAGTTGAAGACAGCTCAGTAGGCTTTGCTTCATATAATGGAACCAGATTTTTGTATTCCATGTCCCACATCCTACGGCAGTGTTTCTCTCCATCGGATTGGTCAACAAACCCAAACCTTGGAAGAACAATGCTCAAGTATGGTCTGCATCTACTGTGGACCACATGGATCTCGGGCGCGACTGGATGTTTTGAAGTTAATTATAAGCAAATATCCTCCAGCGTTCACTCCTGAAAACAAAGTCTGCCTGGGATGGCTTGACGATTGCTTCCAAGATGCAATTCAGACCAGCTGTGAAGTTTTGGGAAGGAGGGGTTTCTCATGCACTCCCCTTTATCACCCATACAATACAGACCAGCACACGCAGGTTATCCTTGTCTTCAGACTCAAGATTTTGTTAGTAAGTCAAGATAAAAGAAACCAAAGACCTTGAGAGCTGACCTCCAAGAGCATTTTCCTCAACTGTCTGAACAACAGACCTGCTAACTAGGGCTTGGTGATATGACAATATAATACTGATATTGGGATAAATGATATCACAACACGATCTAATGAGATATTCTGAAAATTGTGGTTATTACATTTATTTATTTTTTTACATTTTTTTTACATTTACATTTATTTATTTATTTATTACATTAATGTTTTTAAAATAATGACTGGAAGCAGCTGAACTGATGTTAAAATATTGTACTGAATCTTTTGTCAGAATGTTCATTTTTTACTCCTTCAGGAATTCAGTGTTAAATAAGTTTGTATTTATATTTAATAATTTTGAAATAAAAAATAAAAATAAGATGATTTTTGGAGACAAAGTATCATCAAATAGTTTTTTTTTCAAAGCAGCACTACTGTTTTGCTCACAATTTGTTATCCTTCCTTTTTTCCTCTCCATTTTTAACCATTTTTAACCAAAGCATTTCAATGACGTCCCTAATAAATATATTAACTGGTGTTAACTATACATATACTTATCTAATAGCTAAGACAAACATATAGTACATCAATATATCTTTATTCTGTATTAATGTACTCAAAACATTCTCCATTTACCTTGACAGGAAGCAGGATTGCTAATGTGAAATTGGGGAGAAAGGGTGGGTGGGGCTTCCAGGGGTGTAAGTTAATTTTGGAGGGTTGATATTAAAATGAGGAGCTCATACGCAAAATGCATAAAGGTTGGCAGGTCTGTAATCTGAATCTCCTTCTTTCCCAGTCTTTAGCACAAACACCTCATTCCCAACAGAATCAACTAACTAAACCTAGTAAAGAATAGCTACTGGGTTTTGGAGTTTGTCCATATCTTCAGAAAAGCTTTTCAGGAAGAAAAAAGAGCCAACAAAAAATGGTGCCAAGAAATGTGGATAAGAAATAGCTTAATTTTTAACTAAGAACTGATGTATATCTTCCAGAGAAGCACAGCAGTCGGGGGGTTGAGCTAGGTCAGTCACTGAGAGTGCACAGCGCGAGATCCTCAAGAGGAATCTTGTGCCTGATTTTCTGCTCTAAACTGCTAATTCAGGAACAGCTGCAAGAGCTGGCAGCAAAACAGGCCATGGATTAAAGCAAAAAAATGCACTTGCTTTCTGTTTACAACCTACACAAATCACAAGCAGGTACCAAGGGTATTGGGGTCATACACCTCAGTTCCACTTCAACTCCATCTTTAAAACAAATGTCCTGCGTGCGGCTCATGTTTTCTTTCCTATGATCTATGGCATTTCAATTTAGGAAATAATAAACGATCTCATAAGCCTTTTGAAACATGGCTACCTGCCTAATGCTCTCAAAATACGAGCTCACCCGAGGCTCTACTCCTCCTGTGAAGTGTATTTTTCCCTTTAACTGCACAAATAGTCATCTCCCAGGGAGTGCACATTCTTGGTTTGTCTATACAAATCTGTTTATTTTCTCTGAATGTGCTGGATAAACTGTGATTTGTTTTGTTTTGTTTTTTTTTCCTTGGGACAAACAGGAAAGGTGCTTGCCAGCTAGTGCAACATCTGTGAGACATTTGCGGGGAGACCTGTGTGAGGTTTGCTTTACCATCACGACACAAGAAACCCTGCTTAGAGCCTTCCATGTGAGGTAATGCTCTTTCAAAACCTCAGAGCCAAACATCCAGACACAAATCTCCTTGCTTCCCTCATATCTCTCGGTTAACCGCTAAAGACTCAAAAGGCTAGCTGGAAACAACATTATGCATAATATAACCCAAAATTCATGCAGGTGCAGCTTCTCCAGTAGGGGTTTCTCTGAACATTTTACCGACTAGACCAGCGTTTTTCAACCCTGATCCTACAACCCTGGTACCTCTTACATTGTTCAACCAGAAGAACTTGTAGATAATTATGTATCTGGTTTGTTAAAACAAGTACTGAAACAAGAAAATATGTTGGCCAGATAGGGATCAAAATTTTAGTGAGAATTTCTTCTATAAACTGTTCCAACTTCAGACTGTTACACCGTTTCATTTTATTGAGTTACAGTGAACTGATTACATATTAAAGAACAATACATATCTTATCATTAATAAATCATCTATTTTATCTAGTTACTGTAAATTATAGCACTCAAATGTTTATGGATTTTTTTGCATAAAAAGATGCTACGCACAGTAGTTACGTTCATTTTTTGACAGATTTTTGGCTGAAAAATTTCAGTGGCATCCATAACAAATGTAATTAACTATATACTTGTCTAACATTAGCTAAACATACATTAATAGATTTTATTTCACATTAATGAACTCAAAACATTCTGCATTTATCTTGAAAGTGAGGGTGCATCTTACAAGCAGAAAAATCAAGAAGAGCGATTAATAATGTGAGATCGGAGATAGAGGTGGAGCTTTCAGGGATGAATGAACTGTCAATCATTCCAGTTTCATATATCGATTTGTTGTTTTTATTGGAGGAAAAAAGAAGGCTGCTCTTTTTCCATATTTTTGAGTGATAACTCATACCAGCTTTCTCCAACATTAAAACTGTGTCAAGGTTGTCAAGTCTGAGTTGGCGAAAAGGAAACGAGACTGATGTCTAAAATGGGCTAACTCTGCCATAACCCGTGGCTTCTCCTCATCTGACAAGCCAAAGCCACAGCTGCCTCACATGCCACTGTGGGTGCACGAGCAAAATGTGCGGTCTGCCGATGGCTTCCCAAGAGCGTTCCATAAGCGAACCACCTCCACTTAACATAAATGACATTCTCCCTAGGCCCTTCCAGAGCTGCTGGCCATGCTCCCCCAAAACCTGAAGTGTTAACAGCCAAGTGTGTAAATGGAGGTTGTATTTTAGAGCCTGGGCTCTTATGGGAAAACCAGATGCTCCTTTTAATGATAATTGAAACAAGAGAAGACTCTGTGGTATGGCAAAGTCACCATTGTACTTTCCTCAGTTACTGAGTGTCCCTGTTATGATGTAGATTTTAGCTTTCGCTGCACATGAAGACTAAGGAAGTGGGGTGTTATCTCCAGCTGTAAAAGGAAACCTGCTGCGAGTTACGTTTCTGGGTGCGGGGACAAACATGAATGCTGATCATTGCTTAAATTTCTAAACACTGTGCTTAGATAACTGTGCAAATTTATCCACAAATGACCAGTGTTTCTGCCAGTTTTCATTCCAACCAAGCATTAGTTGCATTTAACAGTTGGCCAAGATTAACTGATTAAACAGGTGTGGGTCCTGATTGTTTAGAACAAAAACCTATAGGCTCATGGACCCTTTTGCAGATAAGATTGGACACAGGATTTTAGCCTGGTTAACTAGTTAGCTGATTCATCATCTCACCAAATTTCAACATTTACAATAGGTAATGAATTCTCACTTTGATTATCAGCATCATCCACATCAGTCTCTGTCTCATCACTTGAGGTAAATGTCGCTTGCGGTATTTAAACCCGAGCCTCGTCATCGTCTTTTCACTCCACTGATCTCTGTTCATGCTAACATCCGTGAGGAAATAATCACTGATTCTTTCACTCATTTCACTCATGTTCTGTTTGCAAAACTTCTTAGTAGGTCATTTAAACATTTCATCCCGTCATCTGTACAGTGTGTCATCTGTTCCAGAGAGTGGAAATCTGCTAGCAAGGTTTTCGACATCTTTACCCAGACTGCATTTGTTAAACTGGCTTCTTAACCAATATGATTTTTGCAGACAGACAACAAGGCAAGGGT
>JAOTRR010000032.1:2408044-2422487 GCA_028570945.1 Gogo arcuatus
TGGCCGTTCATTAATAATAATAATAATAATAATAATAATAATAATAATAATAATAGGCAGATTGCTGGGATATAAGAAGAATAATATACTTTGGGACATGCTGTTATGGTAAAATAATCAGCTTTAGGGTGACAGAAACTCTGCTTCATGTTGAACTATATCACTCCACCCCATCGCTGATTACTTTCCAATAACTGCAACCACCACCCCCACCCCCTACCCCACTCCCAAGTGTTATATTTTAGGTGTCACTGGAAACTCCCAATCAAAACAGTGCACAGTAAAACATGTTTATGTGCTGTATCATTTGAAGATACCTTTGAAGAGCTTTGTAGAGCCCAATTTTTCCAGTCTCTGAGGTCTCCAATGGCTCTGAAGGTGTTAAAATCTTTGAGCATGCCAGCTTTTATCTACTGCTCAACACCCGCACCATACAGATTCATTTGTATTCTATTAGTAGTGGCTTTCTGTAACACACTCAGAAGCTCCGGAATGGAGGACCTGATGATGTGTCAAATGATGTCACTTAAGCCAAACCATTTCACAGGCACTAACGACAAGTCCATGCACTTAAAGCATAAATACACTCTGATGACATGGCATGAAATGAGGTAATATGTCATCGTAAGCATGATAAGCAGCTATTCGTTCAAACCCTGGCAGGGCTTTAGGTGTGATGGTACAATGTGTTTGCACCTATGACTCATGAGCGAATGGAGCACTTACTGTGCTTTGGTTGGAGTAACACTTGAGCGACAAATAAAAGAGAACATGAGAGAGAGAGAGAGAGAGAGAGAGAGAGAGAGCGGTGCAAGGATGCTTGACATTGTTTGAGAGGTGGAAAGGACTCTGTTGTGGAAATGGAGTTGGATTTGCCATTTCCTGTTATGACTATTCCATATGGAAAGTATGGTTCTCTGTGTGTAATGTGTATACTTATATACACAAACTTCTTTCATATAATCTGGGTAGTTCATCTGACCATGAAAAATCTCCTCTGGGTTCACACAAATAAAAGGAACTTGAGCATGATTGATAATGTGATAGCACTTGATAAACAGAAAATACTTTTCAAGCCATCGGCTTTGGACATTTGATGCCGCTCTGGAAAAAATAACAGAGCTGTACATCTGCACGTCGGAACACGGCAACAACAAAAATAATAGCCATTTGGAGTAATCTCATCCAGTGTGGCTTCTTGAATGAAAACAATAGTGTAGCTGCTTTTAGTGAGCGAAGTCAAGGATGAAGGTTTTCTTGGACTGATCACAAAAAAACGGATGGAAAGTAGATTCTGACCATTGCAGATGCTGACATAGAATCATTACCTCAATGACAGAGCAGTTCAGATTTCAAAGAACTTCAACAGGTCACTGCTAAATTGCTCATCATATTCCCAAAACCGCAGAGGAATGGATGTTCCCAGTTGCAAACAAATTCAACATTTCACGTCGACTGCTCAGCCATCCGTGATGTACCATAAAACTGTGAAAGTCCCGAGAAAGAAAGACTGCTGCTAGAGGGTTTTCCCTCAATGTATCAGTTGCCTGAGCGCATCAATTACCAGACAGCAAGGGGGATCACCTGAGGTTTCCATGGTCCTGCTCTCTCTCTTGTGTAAACTGGAATTATTGTAGACATCTATTATGTAACACAGGTTACAACCTGACTCGGCTTCACCCACCAAGAGTCCCTCTCATCCTCAGCATGCTGGACCCAGCCACCCATCTAAAATGAGTTCCAAGTGGAAATCATTTCTGAAAGTTCATAGAAAGGAGGGTGGAAAGCAAACCTGAGGATCCAGAGACACGACAGATACTGCAACCATCAGCATCTCCTGCCCTGGAAATGTGGTTTGTGTTAGTAGGGGGATTAAACAAGGGTGGGCCAATAATGCTTCTACATTTAGAGGAAAAGGTGAAGATGCATAAAGGCTTTTTTGTCAGGGCAGCATGGAGTTCAGGAACACCACGACTGGAGCCAAGGCTTTAATCCAAAGTCAATAAAATTCTGTGCTGAAATCCTGTTTTTGGCAATGAAGATGAGCCGGAATACAGCGGCTTTCGTAACAGCCAATTATCACAGACATCTTGAAACAGTCAACACTGAGGAGCATGATTCTAAAGTTTACATCTAACACTTCAGATGAGAAAAACAAGAACTATAATAGTTTCAGGGGAAGGTAGAGAATGGATCACTTTAAAAAAACATGCTAGAAACCTCAATATCCTCAAAATGGTAGCAAATATTTTCATTTCTCTGGTGAACATGCAATGATGAAAATTTGAGATGTCCAAAAGTTATGTTAATATTTATGCAGGAAAAAGTTGTGCGTATTCAGAGTCTGGTTGTGCACATACTTAAGTTAATTTTCTGTGAGGTTCATACAGATTATTAAAATCACCTGAGACTAAACCATGCCTCTGATGTTTCCAGAATTTTCTTGAGTAGAAGCGTTCAAGATGGGGGGGTTTCAGTAACATCCATACCACTGCCTTTAAACCCAAGATCTTGTCTTTAAGCCCAGAAAGATCAGGGATAGAAAATGTGGACTAAAGAAGCTCATTTGAATTTAATTAATAACTTCATACAAAAAAAGTGAGTCGTGATGTGTCATGTGTCTGATTAAGATGTCTCTGCCAATCTCTTCTGTGACTTTAAAGGGATGATACTAGTAATTAATTAATGCTGTTGTAGTACAATATTAAATTGGCCTTGAATGGCATTTCATAGGTTTTTTTGTGTGTATTTACAGCCAAAACATAAATTTCAGCATGACATATTGTAGTTGCATTAAGCTGTCAGAGAGTGATGCTGGACTTAATCCTGCTCCTCACTCAAGCCAATACTGCAGAAAGAAAAGGACTGAAATGCAAAGTCAGAATCATGAGTAACTGGGACATGCCTCTGTTTTAGGCAAACTCCACTCTGCAAGTGTAACTCACACAGCTTCTGACTAGAGCGCAAGTCTGTAGTTACGGTCAAGGTCTGAATACCTCTGAATACCTCAATGTGGGCCCTTCAGGTCAATGTGTAAACTACTTCTTTTGAGAGTCTGTAATGTAACAGTTTTGTAATTTATATCTAATTAACCAAATGGGGACATTTCGGAAGTTAAGGAAGATCCTCTTACCTGTCCACGTATCTGCGTGCAGAATCGCTGAGCTTCATGCCTTTCGGAGCGTGACTAAATGGTGGTGTGCGCAGGAGTCTGTAACGCAACTCCTCACAATCCTGGCACAGTGGGCAGTCAGGCTTGGACGTGAGCAAAGTGGAATCGATCTCCAGGTGCTGCTCCATGGTGAAGAACTGCACACCATACACCTTCTCCTTTACGTCCAGCTTGATGGTCAGAGGCATGTCACAAAACACATCGCTGGGTCCCAGAGAGAGGTTATGCCCACCTACGCAAAGCAATATGATGTTGTGGATCGCAGGAAGAGCCGTCTCCTCTGAAGAACAGAATGTCACCCAGACAGTGAGTGACTCAGGCACGACTGGGTAGGCAAATTCCAGCTGCAACATGCAGCCCTGCAGCGGGCATGGTGGCGGTACCAGGCCCACCTCCATGCCATTGTGAGGGCTCCAGGTACGAACACTTGGCTCACACACTTGCTCTACATCTGGTGGACCTGAGGGACAAAAGATAACAACTGTTTTTTTATCCATGTATAACAGTTTCAACTGGCATCCTAACAAAGACTTTGGTGTGTCTCTCTGTGGGAAAGCATCCAAGTTTTGTAAAAACCCTAACTAGGATAACTAGCTCGCTAAACCCGAGTACTTGCTCCCGCTCCAGTGGTAATCAGGATTGACTGCCGGCCATGTTCTGTGATTCTAGTTACTGTATAATGAGTTCATTCATTCATTCATTCATTCATTCATCATCGGTAACAGCTTTATCCTGGTCAGGCTGGAAGTGGCTCCAGAGATTACCCCAGGAATACTGGATGAGAGGAATATACTCTGGATGTGCACCATGCACACACACATTCATACCAAAGGGCAATTTAGTGTAGACAGTCCACCTACTGCATGCTTTTAGGAGGTCAGAGGAACCTGGAGAACCCAGAGGAAACCCATGCGGAGACAGGGAGAACATGTGAATCTTGGCACAAACAGTAACCCAAACTCCAGACTGAACAAGGAACCCTGGAGCTGTGAGGTGGCAACACCACTGCTTATTGCTAGCCATGCCAATTCTCTCAAGAACACAACCATGGACAACCACTGGACAGATTTTTGATTCTCCACTGTAGCTGTTCTTCTTTTTAAATACTTTATAAGCAAACAGGACTCCATTTATCAGCTGCTATGTTACAAATTAAGAAAGGAAAAGTCTCCTTTCCAAATCCCTTGAGTCCAAGGGAATTTCATAGGCTGTCAATGTATGCATATCAGTTCCTAAAAGCATAGCTGTGGGAGCAAATGTGTGTTTTGATGATCCGGAAAAATGGTGTAATGCTTTTGATCGTGTGCAGAGTGGAATTTGGCTGAAGTCCGCCAACAAATATTTTCTCTTATTCAGCGAGGGATATTGAGTTGGTTTTACTTAATCACATTTCAGACAAAGAATAATAACTCTGCAATTTCGACTGCGGGATCCGGGCCATTGTTATTCAAAATATTCTGCTTATCAAACAGATTCTATTCCTGGAGAAATATGTGGAGTATGAACCTGTAATGTCCTAAAACTGCTTTAGTCGACGGATCAAATTCCTCAAACATAAGTCATTAAAAGGCAATATGTGAGAAGCTGAAGTGTTCAGTTTTGAAGTTTGGTTATGTCGGTAATTAAAATTGATAGCCTCAAATATAGCGCAGGCAAAGTTGTACAGTTGTACATGTGTAATTAGGATTAGCATTAGGATTATCAGCATTAATTTAGCATGAGCATAACCAATGGGAATATAATGGCTTGTACGTGCGGTGAAAACGGAGGAACTCAAATCACCTGCCGCAAATTGGCCGCACACCAACTCTCTGCGGCTAAACGGTTTATTTTATGCACAAGGTCACATAATGCTCTAATAACAAGCTCGCTTTGTGTTTTTTCCCCTCCCTTTTTTCTGTTGCACTTTCCCACCATAATGTGCTTCCATCAGCAGAAAGTTAGAAAGCAGGGCTGCCCAGTGATGTGGGTGTCTCATCTCAAGGCTCCGGCTACACCTCATATGCAACAGTCCAGCCATATTTGGAGTGACGTCCACTAGCATTTATCAAATGGCGCAAGGGAGAAGGGCAAGAACCGTAGACGCTGATGCTTTTCCTTTGTGCAAATCCAAGCTGGCAAAGTGAAACCCATTTGCTAACCTCATTTCTGGGTAGCACACAAAATTCCAGTGTTTAATCAACTGCGCACTGAATTGGCTTTCCAGGCCACATCATCAACACTTTTATTATCTTAAGCATGTGTGTGGCCAGCAAAGAGCAAACGTTTGAGAAGAAATAATAATAATAATAATAATAATAATAATAATAATAATAAAAGATCATGGCTACTATGACACTATGAGAGTACTTTGACCAAGAAATTTTCACTAAGCATTACTTAATGTGTGTGTGTGCGTGTGTGTGTGTGCGTGCGCACACAAAGGTGTAGTTTCCTATTTAAGCATTTAAAAACATAATATTATAATTGCTGTAATCAGTAGGTAGTCATTTCATAAGACGGATGAGTGTCATTTATTATGTGAATTGCTCCAAAGTGGACTAATTGCTCAGTCCTTGCGGCGTTTCGAATTGAGGTTCAGTTGCTTTTGCAGCACTAAGCCCTATTTTCCAGGTGACCTGAGAATTCCTCCATGAATCAGTGCCTCGCATTTTCACTTGATTAGCTAATCCTGTGGGGCCACGAGCTTGTCTAGGAAAGTGCTCATTCTAGGGGAAAAAATTGGGGAAACCACAGTTGGATGGTGTCCAGCTTAATTGCAGTGAATTGAAGGTTGAGTGTTCGTCTGTTCACGCTGACCTCCCTGTATCACGTGGGAACGGGACGATGCTAAGAGAAGCGGCGGCTGAAGGGTTTTGGATGGCTAAATAATGAGGGGATGAAGAGTGCTCTAGAGCACGTACGCTGCACCCAGGGAGAGCTGGTGGCCTCTCATTTCCTAGAACCCGTAGACCAACCTGGTGCTGATGTAACAGCTGGTACACTGACTCACTGTCTTAGTCTGACCTTCATGCCCAGAGTTGTCAAATCAATCTGTTTATACAGCTACTTTCAAAGTTGACATTTTTGGAAGGCCAGAGTATGTGCTGTTTCAGAGGGTGAATTCTAAACAACTGGGATTTTGAGGTGACACTTGATTTGAAAGGCTCCTACATTGGGCCTTCATAACACATTATAACAGAGCGCCGTTTGTTTGAAGACAGTTTTGGACTGAATAAACTTGGAAATATGATTCCCCAGTCGCCCATGTTAAGACCCCCCACCTCCACCCCTCCCCACCCCCGAAATATGAAATATGTTATAACACATTCACAAGCATTTAATAAAGCGGATGTTATTTATAGGATTTATAAAAGGGTTATGTCAAAACCCTTAAGGTGAAGAAAAGACAGGAGGCTTCAATTATCTGTAATTTGGCAAATCTTATTAAGATTGGTGTACTTTCTTTATTTATCTGCATACTACATGACATTAGTTCTCATTATTAACAGAATTAGCATTCATAAAGAGTTATGACATATGAAGTATCTGTCTGTGTTCTTACATTTTCATGTGTTTTTCCAATTCATACAGCAGCATGGAATTGATGTTTCTTCACTGAAGTTGCCATCCAATAAAACTAATCAAAACTGTTATGAAGCAGCCTTATAACATGCCTATGTCAGCTAATGTCATGTACGACTTACTTACAAGTGGTAATTTTGCACTCTTACACTAGTTATACACTACGCGTACCTGCTTCAGCTTATTTAAGATGCCAAGTGAATGATTTTCATGGAATCAGTAATGGAGTAGTACTCAATTATGCATTTATAACACTGTTATGAAGCACTATGTACACATTCTACAACTTAATTTCTTTAAGAAACTTGTGTCAGCTCAATGAATGATTTTCATGTCATCAAATTAAAGTGGTAATCAGTTATGCATTTATAAAACATTTATGAAGCACTATGTATAGCATCTAAGACTTCATTATTTAAGAAGCCACTATGTCACTTAAATGAATAGTAATAAATGGATACTTTCTAGATGATAGTAAAAGCAAATAAATTACTACAGAATTTCTTTTCTTTCTTTTTTTTTTTACATAAGGCTTTTATAAACCCTCTGGCATTGCTTTATGAATTACTTACGAACGTGTTATGAAGGATAAATATACTGTCTCTTTCAAATAAAGCATTTCTTAAAATCATTCGTCTCCACATCTTGAAAAAGAATTCCACTTTTATTTAAGCACAAATTGTAAAATTTTAAGCAACACTACAAAGACATTTCCTAGCACTGGTAGCATCGGGTTTTCTCAAACCGCAACAATACTGAATTGTACAGAAGAGTTGGGAGAGAAAGTGTGAGATTTCAAACTTAAATCTGCAATCTTTTAGCTGAGCCACATGCAAGCATGGTATATATTACTAGCTGCCTTGTTTTTGGACATTCAAAGCGGCCTGGGTGATTAATACAATGTCCGGATACAGATTCCATTAGCCGGGCTCTTTTTCAAGAAACCCCTTTTCCACATGTTTTTCCTGGACGTCTCCTATTGTCCAGTCTCCTCAGCAATGGTCCCCTGGTTTGAATTAGCTCTAGTCTCGCTTCGTCTCATGTGGATGTCACAAACCACATGCACTTCGCAGTGGCCTTAACTACCCTGGCTGGTTTCGGCATGGTTTCCAGAATCCACAGGGTTTTTTTTTCTACATAATTCCCACACTTGTACTCTACCACTTTTTTCACTTTAGTGAGCTACAATATTCCCAGCTGTAAAGATTTATAGAGAGAGGAGTGCTCCCAGTTGACCACCATGGGCCAAGGGTGGGAAGGCAGTGAGGTGGTATGAGGACATGGCTGACAGGTGAAGCGGGCGCAAGAGGATTGCGTTTGTGCTAGTCATGCCAGCTCAGCACGGGGCTGCGTGGCAGAAGAGGAGGGCGTTTGTGGGAAGGTGGCATGTTGCAAAGTTGTCACTGGCCAAGAAACACAAGGCACAAACAAAAACAGGTCCAAGCAGCTGCACGAGGGGTTTCAGGGTTCGTGAACGAGCAGAAACACACACATACACACATAAGAGGGGCACTCTAAGGGGGAGCCCACCATTCGCAGGAAACCATTCCAAGACAGAAAACAGGGAAGCATTTATGCGCAGCTACAGTGGCAAGTCTGGACATGTTTCTGCAAGACACTGTTATGAATGAGGACACAGGCTGAAAAAGCCAGGGGTCCGAAAGAGAATTGCAGTCTATCTCCATCTATGGATCGTTCGAGGAAATTATCCAATTGTATGGAAAATCAGGAAGCCAACAAGATGTCCTGACTCACATCCATCAATCACAGAGTTAATCATCACCTCCTACGAGATATCATGAAACACACTTTCTCAAAGTGATAAGAATCCTAACATCTCACCTAATGACCAGTTATTCCCTGAGGGCAGGATTCAAGTGTAATGGCAAGGAAATGTGTTTAACTGATTGTAGGATTCCGAATAATGACAAGGAAAAGTGTTGCTCTACTCAAAGGTTGCCCCTCTGTCTAAAATTGAAATCTTTCAATAGTTAGAGGCCCCCCCGTAGTTAAGAGGCACCACAGGATTCTGCACGTATACCTTTCGCACGGTTCCAAATCCCAAAGGAAAAAAAAAAACGTACACACTGATTTGCAGAGTAAGAGCATTCCTCCCAGACGCAATCCTGACAAACTGACACATCACTGTTTTTATGCCAGTCGTGCTCGCAAACAATAATTAAAAAGCAGCTGTTGAAGAGTTCTGCGGCAGCACAGCTGTGCAGACTATTTATAAAAGCCAAATTCCACCTCCTTGCCCAAACTGTTCTCTCCACAGTTGTTCGGAGAGCGAGTGAAGTAACACATAGCAAGAGAGGGGGGGAGAGAAAAGAAGGCAGCCTACTTTAGGTAGTTTGCTGATTTCATCTTTTCATACAGCTCTTGGTCTAGCTGGAGTGGAGGATCAGAGGCGTATTGAGAAGGCAAGCAGGAGTGTGACGCGGACGGGGTTTAAGAGACGTCTGGCTTCATAGTGCATTGATGACATATTCATAAAGCCCACAATGCATCAGGCTCTCAGGAAGACGAGCTAGGTTACCAAGAGCGGTTCTGCCAAATGCTTCGTTTATTTGGAACATGGTTCATCGTGCATTTGCTGATTAGGCTCTAATAAACCTGTGCATTACGAATGTAATGCAATGACACTACCTGTATCTGTTTACTGCTACAAATAGCCATATTCGGATTTGAACCTGAAGTGGGCGTGGCATCAATCTCATATTATAGCAGATACAAAATATCATTCCCTCATCTGAGTTTCTTTTCTTTTGCAATGTAAGAGTGTGTAAGAGAAACCACAGTGCTCTGTGGTCTTACCTTCAGCTTCTCGTGGGCTCCAGTGTCCAGAAGGCAAGCAGGGACGTGGAGACCAGGAGTTGGAGGCGTACTGGAGAAAGACTCGGCCTTCGGCACATTTATCACACACTGATCCCACTTCTCTAGGAAATCAACAGACAGGAAGGAGACTCAACTTAGATTCAGTCCAACATAAATCTTATAATGGTGCATCAATACTGCAGTGTACTGCAAGCAATGAACTCCTCATGTTCAGCTTTATGTTTAAGATGTTATGATGTTTAAACTGTATCTGTAACAGAGAGCATGGGCGACCAACCTGGGCACTCAGAACGGTATCAGCGTGACGGAGAATAGTCATTAAAATGAGTTTAAGTTGTTGTGAATTGAAAGAGGTAAAGGACATACACATACTGTATCTCAGTGCTCGCAGAAGTGAAGTGCTCATTTTAATGACTACCGCTCTGTGTGCTCAGGTCCGCCTTCCTCACACTCTCTAGTAAAGATACTTTAAACGCCACACAAAGTTCCATAGGCTTGTATTATAGGAAGATGCCGTAGTTCTGTCTCTTGATAGTTTCCCAGAGCACAGTTTGCCGTTAACATTAATCGTGAAATATGTCCAGATCGCTGTCATTTTGTGTCGGCTGTTCATTAGAGTGACAATGTACACTAGGCTTATGCCACAGAGTATCCCATGGTACTGGAGTCTCTTATTATAATTAATATTATTATTATTACCATTATTATTATTATCTTTTTTGTTCTTTTCAGGATGTGAACGTTAACCCAACTAAATGTTTATTTCTCACTTTTTTTAAAAACATTTTTGTAAATGATGAGTCACACGGGACGCTTGCTCTGTGAACGTTCTGATGTTCATAATTCTCTGATTTCACTTTTATGAGTCACTAAAGACGTCTGAACAGGATCAGCATAACTTCTCAGTGCTTGGCAGCCAGGAAGCTTTCAGGCTTAGACTGTCTCTCTCTCACACACACACACACACACACACACACACACACAAGACACAAACACAGTGCACAGATTGAGCAACCAACTCACGGCATGCCTCGACATGTTCCTGAGGGGCTTCCCCAAAGCTTGTGTCACTGAATTACACCTGTCCCACAGAACGTTATCCTCAACTTATCCTTATGGATGTGTTGCTAATAAATGCTAATAAACTTCCCATAAACTGCTGCAATGCTACAAAGTGTAGCAAAATAACTGAGTGATTCAACAAAGTTCCACAGGACTGAATCATCTAATGAATGTGAAAATAAAATGCCGTCTCTGGGTCAGCGAGATGTTTTTGAGAGGTCCTACAATGATAGTAAATTAATCACTTGATCATAAATAGGACTTTTAATCGATAACACATGAGCTATTGAAAAATGGCCAAATAAGGGGGAAAAAAAACTGTCTCTACTCAGAAATGTTACAATTTCAATTTACAGGACATGAAAGGACATGTGCCCTCCCCCAGGGGTGCTTCAGATCGAATGACAACACACCTGATCCTCGAGAGCACGTCATATCCATATGTATTTCACCATCCCTAAAAATACAGTATAACTCTTAACCAGAAATAGACAGAACGTCCCCAAGGCCTCTCTCTGCAACCTCGGTTCACCTGTCATAGAAGTGGCCCGTGATTGGAGGGAACCACTCCACAGTGACTGAGTCCTGATGTTGTTCCACCACACGGGGTGCCATGGGGACAGGAGGGGGCTTGTAGTTGGGCTGCCATGTCTGATAAACCAGGTCCAAGTAGCAGTGCATGCGAGCCACTTGGTTTTCGGTAAACGAATCCGTGCAGGTGTCATCTGTAGGGGCAAAAAACAATGGGAGGAGATGTGTGAAATATACAGTGCCCTCCAGAATTATTGGCACCCTTTGTAAAGATTAGAAAAAAGGGTTAGGAAAAAAGGGGGGCCAATAATAGTGGCACATGTGTTTCTGGTGACCTGATGAGAGATTTGTTTTTTCTCATTTTTTTCAGTGTGAGATGAAGTGACTTCACCAAAAGGTGGATTTTTTCTAACCCTTTTTTACTCGTCTTTACAAGGAGTGCCAATAATTGTGGAGGGCACTGTAGCTACTACTGAATGGAATAATTTTGTGAGGTAAATGTATAGAATGTCTCCTTCTATGTGTAGATAGTGCTCTGCTCAAGAAGATACAAAAATATGAATTTTTTATATACACAGTGCTGTTTAATTCTCCATTCTGATTATTCAGAAGGTGCTGATTAATTGTCTATAATAGCAGCTGTGACAGTAGTGCAGCTGCAAATCACAGGTTTATATCAATGAGTTTGTTCTAATACATTATGGCTTCTATAGTAACTGATAAAAACGTGTTATTTAACAAACAAAAGTGCATAATCATTTATATGGTGATGTCTGTAAAGAGACATTTATTTCACATTTATGGAAGGAATCTCTAGTGTCAGCATTTTGTAACAGTCAGAGATAAAGCTGTAATATTAAGTAAAATCTTTGCAGTTTTTCTGTAAAAATCAACAATCTGTATTTTTTTTTTTGTCTCCAAGAAAAAAATCATGGCACAAATTTTTACACCTATTATAAAGTCAACGATGACAGGAGCTAGCTTGTTTCATGGATGCTTCACAACATTAAATGTAACTATAAATGGATAAAAAAAAGTATGGCATGTCATGTTGTAGCAATATACGAGGATATAATGTGTTATAGAAAATAATCAACTTCCAGGTGGCAACACTTCCTCCGCTTCATAACACAACACGGTCAGAATTAAAAACATAATTTATGGCACACCACATTTCTACTTGTCTATTTTTAATAATATCTCAGTTTTCTGATTAAAATTTAAAAAAGCAATCTAAGAATTATTACATGCAAGTATGTTTTCCAAAAGGAAAATTTCCAATGGGAGTTTATTGGGTGTGTGTGTGTGTGTTTTTTTAAACCCTTTGTATTGGATATATAGTGCACTATATAGGTTGTACAATAAACATTGTCTAAGAACTAAAATTGAGCTAAATATTAGAGAAACATAAATATTACTGTGAGTAAATATAGCACAGCTACTGCTAATGTTCTGTCTGTTGTAGCATAACATGACAGGCTCATTAATATGCAAATGCATGTGCATATTAATTATGTGTGTGTATTCATACCTGCATAACTCATATAATTATTGAAAGGTGTTTGGATAAAGTTGCTGCAGCCACAAGTCTCGTTTCCAGGCTCAGGGTCTCGACAGTGCTTGTATTTGGGTGTGGGGTTCGTGTCGGCACACAAGTCCCCTGTTTCCAGCGAAGGCTCTGTCTCCAAACAAGCATCGTTGCAAGACTCGATCTCCGAAATGCCCCTGAAGACGTGGTACAAGCCCAGGCTGTGTCCGATTTCATGGATCATGGTGTGAGTGTGGCCGAACGTGCCGTAGAAAGACGGATTTAACACGATGCCTCCTGGAAGAATGATGGAAGCATGTAGTGAGGAAGCTGGAATTAATTAAAGTAATATTTGCCAATCTGTGTTGGGTTATTTTTGTTCCTTTTTTGGAACTTTGAAAAGGAGTGAAAAGTTCAAACAAAGCGCTGGCACCTACGACTCATTTACTCAAAATCAGATGATGAATTGATTCGGCTATATAACCTTAAAAGTACAACTTAAACCCTGGACGCATCGGGGGGGTCCATAAGAAATGAAGCAGAACCTTTGAGATGCAGTTACACCAATAATAGCACTAGCTATACACTCAATCAGGAACAGATCAAAGCAGGAGCTCATTTGTTCTTCATCCAGTGTAAATTAAACACACTTTATTACCGAGATGGGTCAGGGCCTCCTTGTCCCATGGCCAGGTTGCCACTCCAGCCAGGTCCTCATTAGTGGAATTGGCAAAGAAGATGTTAAGGTGTGTAGAGCCGTCCACTTTGAGGATATCTTTCAACTCCTTCACATCCAGGTAGGCCCTGTGGATGCAAACACAGATAAAAATACAGTGCGTGGTTCACATTAGTGATGGAAATCAGAGCAGAAGTGAAGAACCAGGTTGCATCTAAAAAAAAAAAAGTACATCTACAAAAACAGCACGGATAACACTTTGCTTAAGGGCCGCGTTCAGAGGGCTACATGATGCCCTTCGTGACAGCTGATATAAACCTCCATAAAGGCTTATTTCATCTGTTTTGTCAAATTTGACGTCAAGTTGACATAAGGTTGTATTAGAACTGATATTACAGTGTACAGTAAGACAGCTGACTTCTAAAAGACACTTTGCATGTGACAGTTGGCAGAACAGCAACATGAATACTTGCTTATAACACTGTGAAATAGTGAAGGATTTGATGGTCAATATACTGTAATAGCCATAATATAATGCCATAACAATCTTTTGATAATAAATGAGTTCATTGTTGGAATAAATGTTTGCTGATATAAATGTAGTTTTTTTTTTATGTCAGTTGTCTGTAAGGTAGGCATGTAACAATTCACCCAATTCACAATTCGATTCGATTTACGAATATTGGGTTAATGTTTTGATTTTCCCACGATATTTTTTTTTTTAATTAAATGAAGAAAAATTTCTTACCAAAAAATGCAACGTTTACGTTCCTATTCTTTATCAACTTAAATATTCATTTTTTAATTAAAAAAAACCCTTTTGTTTCATCTTCTTAACCAACAATAATTATTTATTTACCTACATTTGTAAAGATTGGAGTAAAATATAATATAATATTAACTAAAATATTCATTTTTTTTTAAAAATGAAAAAGGTAATAACAAATAGCCCTAGTCTTTAATAAACTTTTATGAACGTTTGTTCTCCCTCCATTTGCTTCTCTTTTCTTTGTCTTCCAGCAGTCTGTAAAAAGAGAGCTCTGATTTCTTGTTAAATCTATTTGTACAGTCA
>JAOTRR010000032.1:2426259-2443893 GCA_028570945.1 Gogo arcuatus
CCCAAGGCTGCTTCTCTGGCCTTCTCTAGCCATCATACAGCGTGAGGGGAAAGTGCTCACTCTCCTCACATTTTTTCCTGCCAGTCCTGGGAATCAAACCCGGGAAAGTGCTCACTCTCCTCACATTTTTTCCTGCCAGTCCTGGGAATCGAACTGGCGACCCTTCAGGCCCAAGGCGGCTTCTCTAGCCTTCAGGCCATGGCTGCCCCAAAGCAGTCAAGGTTTAACTGTAGGTTATCCAGTTAACTGTATTCTATATTTTACAGGCAAGAGTCAGCCAGTTTTGGTGAAGTTTTTTCCATTTTTACTCAAATGAAAGTATGTTGAATTAGTGAATGCAATACAATAATAATTGGAAACTGATACACCATCTCATCTTACGACATATTTATGATTCACCAGAACACTCTGGATTTTTAACCTTCCTTCATCTGAAAATCTTATTTCAGCTGAATTTCTCAGAACTCCAGCCTGGCTTCTATGTGTGGGTCAACAGAGATATAACTTGGATCCAGGGATGAGGGCTTAACCCTTATTTTCCCCTAGAGTTAACCACTTGGGGTGGGGACGTGGAGGGGTGTTCTAATAATAGGGCCACACATCTTGGTACAAACCCTTCCACATGTGAAGTTTGTGAAAGGGAAACTAAAGTTTCCCCAAAAACAGAGAGCTGATTGAAACAGACTGACGTGCAAAGCCGTCCTCCAGTGAACAATCAGTCTTAATACTTTTAAATAGGATATGTAGGAAAGGTCACGTTTTAAACCATTTAAACAATTTCCAACCATATATAATTAATGGAAGGTCATTAATTTGCCCCATATGCCTATGTTCACACATGGATGGTGTTTAAAAAAAATATGTGGGCAAATATTGGCATGGCTGTAGCAAACACAAAGCCAAGAGGGCCTCCCTGGGCCTGATGTCATCACCTTGCTTGATGTGAGTTTTTTCAAAGTGATCATTCATACCTCCGTCATATCCACCCACCACTGGAAAAGTGGGTGGTTCACAAACTTTGACCAATGCTACCAGTTTGCGCTGTTAAATCACTGCAGATTCAGTGGCACATCTGGTCTTGAGTCAAACAAAACACATTACACTACTCTCATTTCTGTCCCTGTAGCTGATCACATTAAGATGTAGACCTGATTTGAATATGTTGTTTTTTTTCCCTGAGGTATGATTGAAAAGCAAGCAAACACCACTCAAATTTACATGTAGACGCATTGTACGGTGCATACCAGATGCATTGTACTATACCAAATATGGACACACACACACAGTAGTTGTGTTCTGTTGGATAATTAATGGGGTAAACTGGGGGAGAATTTCTCCGGCGCTGGACTGTTGCTGAATGAATCATCAAGAACCAGAGCAGAACAATGAAAACAGACAGATTCGCCAAAAATTTAGCTACATTCCTTATTACTCATTCAGCAGAACTCCAAATGTCCCAATATTTTCTGCCAAATATATTTGATGGTTGAACATTCAGATTCCCAAATCCTAGATCCTAATCCAATCTGTGGTGATCCCACAGATCCCAAAGAGTTTTTAGACCCCAAAGAGTCTAAAACTCAAAGCCAAGAACCTAAAACCAGACTTTTCTCTATTTTTTTTTAACATGTGCATTTCTGTCCAGGTGCTATGTACAGTCTTATAAACAAAGACCCCACTTTGAGAACCAAGGCTCTAGCCTACCATTGGCTGGGTGCTAGGGGTTCCATGAATAATTACAATGATGGACTAAACCAACCTGGATGGAATTTTTACTTCTTGGATCATCTGAGGGAATTCACCATAAAGGGCCAATGATAATGTTTTTGTGATCTGCTGACAGCTGCAAACTTGTCTTCATTCAAAGCAATACCATCTCCATTTTGCAAGGATGTGTAAATATAATTTTGCCAAGAATAATTTCAGATGATGGACATCTTTGCAGACCAAATCTTATCCATCTTTTATTCTTATAGATTCTAGAAAAAAAATTAAAAAAAACAGACCAATAAATCATTGTACACATAGTTGCAGCAGGTCTGTTTACGTTGTGTGTGTGTTTTTACGAGGGTGTTGTGCCTTTAAAGTGGTCGCTTTTATGCCAAAGAAGTCCATTAAGGCAAAGCTGTTAATGTCCATTTGTCTTGATAGACTGTAAGACTCAGGGTTCAGGTGACATGGGGTTAGCCTTTCATGTCAGGACCCACACAAGGATGATACACTCTCTGGAACTCAATTAATCTATTAATGTAACACAATGGAACATTGAATATGAAAGCACAACTGCTCAGGTATGCTCACCTTTCACCTGTGACTAATCTCTCTGGGAACTGAGCCATGGCATTTTTCTTATGGCACATAAATACAGTGCATTTGGCTCCTGCATATACGTAGCAGCACTGCAGTGTGTGTATGGTGGAGTACCAAACACAGCCCTTTTTTTTTTACTTAGACTGTCGGCAAAGGTGTTTTAACTAACCATCTCCTGATGCAAGTGAAGAAATGTCAAGACAATGGAACAAAGCATGAACCCTTCAAAAAAAGCAGGCATCATTTGTATTTTTCAATGCTATACTGTTGACTGCAGTCTGAGAACCTCCTAGTCCCGTCTCTCTCTTTCCTTCTAGCCAGATTCCTAAACAAGCAAACTAGTACCAGACTCCGGTCTGCAAAAATAAACCCCAAATCATCCATTGTTTCCGCATGCGTGAAGTACAATGTTGGTCCTGAATTCCACAATTAAGTTGGAATGTCAGTGAACATTTGCAGCACTGCCTTCAGTTAGTTTCCCTGGATGTAGCACAATCAACAGAAAACAAGCAATCACCTGAGGAGCTCATCTCCCATTTTCTGCCACTCACGTTTTTCATCCTCCTCCTCCTCCTCCTCCTCCTCCTCACACTCTACACCTTGGCACCCTCTCAAACCGTCTCTCGAAGAAACAATCTTTATCCCATCAGTCGTAATATTTCAATCTCATGCTCAGCCTTTGCCAGCTGCTGATTTCTGTAACTGGACCAGATGCCTGATGATAAATGACCTCTTGATGATTGCAATGGGATAAGTTTCGGCAGAAAAATACAAGTGTTTTTTTTTCAAGTCTGATGTCACCTAGCAGCCCGCACACAGAGTCACTCGAAGTACTTAAGGAATGCAAGTGGAGACAATTGTCTGGACTGGACTGGGTTCAAGTGACTAATAGAAAACACTGTTGTTCCCTTGATAAATTTAATCAGTGGAGAAATGCAAGGGATTTCAACAGACAAGAAGGCAGGGAAGTCACTCGCTGTGATCATTTTTGCACATTTCAGACTATGTCTAGTCATTCCTAATTGCAAGCTGTTTTTGGAAAATTATTGAATAAAGCTGCAGAATAAAACATTAGCACTATAAATGTGTTACATTTAACCTGGCTAGTCAACTCTTTTAATATTCTCTGGACTTTCCTCAATATCCCTACTGTCCTCCAAAGTAGTATATGCTCTACCTCAAATTCTGCTTCTATGCAATAAATCTTCCAGCTTAGAGCAAGGTGAACATGGTAGCTTTAAAACATGGCTGTCTTTACAATATTAGCAGCAGCTGCTGAACTACAGAGATCCAGTGCAGATCTAGCCAAAGTTAAACCAGACGGTTGAAGAGAAATTGTAAACATCATGTGCTTTGTCCCCAATAACCTCAGGTCATTTTTGTTAGCTAAGACACTTGTTGTCAACCTTAAAAAATGCTAGCATTGTCACTAACAACCACAGGCTAGAATGCTTCCTCAGAGGAAAAATATATTTAGATCTTTACTGAGAGCTGGAAGGAAGGCAAGGCTGGCACTATGAGAATATTAGTAGCAGATTGGGTAGACTGACAGAAGACTATGAACTATAATTGAATGAGGGTATAATGGTCACCATTGCTACGTGGTAAACATAGAGAATTGGGTGAAAGAAACATTGGGAAAACATCTATGTAGCTTTTTGTTACTGAACAAGACATATGGCTTTTTCTCCAGAGTATAGGGTGATTCATGAAACTGTGAAATAGCCAGAAAGCTGTATTCCAGTGGAATGCAAAAGCACAGCTATGTCCCACTTGGAATGGCAAGGATGGTGATGATTTTTTTGCTTTGGAAATTACTTGCCAAGTTGGCTCAATTGCACTTGTCATATGTCTAAAAGTTACTCAGGGCACAAGTGAAATTTTCTACAAAACCTATTACACTTAAAACCACGAGAAAATTCCTATACTCTGGAGAGTGACGTCAATCTCGCCCTAGTTCTTAGTAAAGAGGTAATGATGAATGCCAGTACATCCAACTTCAACATAAAATGAGTTTCACTGTGAATTATTTTAGAAAATGGCATGGAAAAAAGAAATAACTAATTTGACAGAAACGACACCTAAAGCTTACCTTAAATGTGAGGCAGGATTGAAGCATGTCTTGGTGACGTCAGTAATATTGGGGTTACAGCAGTCATCTTTATCGTAGGCAAAGTTATCCCAGTTGCATTCTGGATCACACACACCATTGCCTGGCTTATGCTCAGCACAGCGGGCTCTGGGCTTGCAGTATCCAGCATCGAAACCGGTCAGGGTGTGGTTACACTCAGGATCGCAGTCCTCATCACCCACTTTACTTATATCGCAGTTGGCTAGCACTAACCGGGAACGCAGCGTGGAGTTGCTAATGTTATGAATTGTCAGCTCCCAGGTGATGTTGTACATGCTGAAGGCTTCATTCAGTTCCTGGTGCTGCAGATAGATCTGCTGATCAGTCACAGTGGGCCTACGGTACTCATCATCGTACACGTTGATCACACGGTAGCGCACCGTCTTGGGTTTCCGGAAGGTCCAGAAGTGGTTGTAGTTGCATACAACCTCCACATTATCGCATACTGTCTGCCCACAGGCCGGCGGCTCTAGGGTTGTGTCCAGCGAGGCCAGCCCAGCTCGAGGGCCTTCATCCGGTTCAGGGAAATTCCCATCCTTCACCACCAACCATTTACGCTCAGGATGCTCAAAGTTCTCCCGGATGATGAGGTCCGCTTGATAGTGAGAGTCCTTGTGGCCATGCATGTCCTTTATGATTTGGTGCTGGGAGAGAGCTTGACGCCACAGAGTCAATCGCTCAACAGAACCTCGGTAGTTATGGTTCAAGGCATTTCCGCCCACCATCAACACCTTGGGATTCAGATTAGATTACATTCCAATGCATTCATATTCTCAAGCCAAAAACACTTTAAGTCAGGCCTGTTGTTATTACTATTGACTCAAGAAATGTCTGGGGTGATGAAGATACCACAATTGACAAGACATATGGTATAGAGCACAACATTCAATTGGTTAAAATGTTACTGCTAATGCTAATCCCATAGCTATCAGTCATTCATGCTTCATTCAGGTTTTTCTTATCCTATCAGTACAAACAGGGCCTGGAGAGAGAAGTCATTGACCTACCTTACACTTCTTAGTAAGAGAGCAAAAGACATCTCCAGACTGTTCTCTGCTAACAGCAGTCTGAGCACCATTCACAAACAGTCTCATATAAATGCCATCATATGTGACTGCCACGTGGGCCCAGTGGCCAGGCAGGTAACAGGTGTTGGAGTGGATGGAGGTGACCTTATGTGCACGATCCGTCTTGAGAGAGAAGAAGAAGCGAGGGTCTCGATTGCCTTGCTCGCTAACTGTCTTGATACCCAGCAGCCAACCCCGATCGCTCGAGGCATAGAAACACTTATCAAAGAGACCTGTGTGAGAGAAAATAAGTAGGACATTGGATCAGACATGAATGTTATCCTAGGATTGAGAAAGTACAGCTATTGAAGAGTGCATATAAACATGAAAGGAGAGTTGTTAGCTTGCCAGATATTATCTTACTTCAAGAGTGGTGTTCATAGGTCTATATGGTACCTACATAAGCCCTTTATGACAACAGTCATAAGACAACATAAATGTGTCATTAAAGTTTATTTCAAAAGAAGATGGTTGTCATAAAACCTGCTGATTTCATTGTTAATGTCAAGTTGACATAACAGCCAAATTATGGAACATAAGATTGTCTAATAACAATAAAGACTGCTTATCTCAGTTTTTATGTCAAGTTGATATAACACCCAGGTTAGTTGCCATAAGCTTGTCTTATGACCATTTCTAAGCTGACATATGTGATAGCTGACTTCATAGCTTCGTTGCTGAAACTTCAGGTATGTCCGAGTCATTCATACCTGCAAGAAAAAAATCTTTAAAAGTGTTTATGCCAGTTGGACAGCATGGTGGTACAGTGGTTAGCACTGTCACCTCACAGCAAGAAGGTTCTGGGTTCAAACCTCATGGCCGATTGGGCCTTTCTATGCAGGGTTTTCATGTTCTCTCCCTGCCTGCGTGAGTTTCCTCTGGGTGCTCTGGTTTCCTCCCACAGTCCAAAGACATGAGGATTAGGTCAACTAGTTACTCTAAATTGCCCATGAGTGTGAATGGTTGTTTATGACCTGCCCAGGGTCTACCCCGCCTTTCACCCGAAGTCATCTTGGATTGGCTCCAGCTTACCCTGTTACCCTGATGGATAAGTGGTATAGATAATGGATGGATGGTGTGATGTGTGTGAATTCTGTGAGATGGCAGGGATGAGACAGTTCCACTGATAAGACAAGACATTCTGGTGGTTTTTGTGCTGTAGATTTATCATCAGGAACTGCTTTATCCTGGTCAGGGTAGTGGATCTGGAGCCTATCCTGGGAATACTAGATGCAAATTCACCCTGGATAAGATGACAGTCCATCTCAGGAAACCATGCACACACATTCAGATCTAGGGACAATTTAGAATCGCCAATTCCATCTACTGCTGGGAGGAAACCAGAGAACCCAGGGAACCCCACTGGGAGAACATGCAAGACTCTGCACTGACAGTAACGGAGTTCAGGGTCAAAACAGAAAACATGGAGTTGCACAATCATGCCACTTGGCCTATGTTTATGCCCCCACATTACTTTAAAAGTGGATAATTGTTTTTATTGTTATTGAATTGCGTGTTGTTAAAGTCGATGGACAGTTTGTTTTGCCAGACAAAAAAAAATGCAGTGTCTAAAGCAGCTAATACAAATTTCACCCAACTAATTAGTTTGGAAATTTAAGCCAGAAATGCTAGTGCCACTATTTTTCCCCTGTTTCTCTGGGAAAGCATGTGTCAGGTTGCATATTTACTAATATCACTCTGGTTCACACTGATGCCTTCACCGCCCTCCTCTCCCTCCCTCTCTCTCTCTCTCTCTCTCTCTCTGTATCAGTAGGTTGAGCAAAAGGAGCATGTTTATGCTAGTGTGTGTATGCATGTGCAATGAGGCACGCATAGCATATGGAGATGCATGTACTTTCTAATTATTTTTTGCAAGCAATGTGCCTACAACAAACATATATACACAAACAGAGGGTGCATGTTAACCTACTGAGACAGTGAGAGAGAGAGAGAGTCAAAACAGAGTCGTCCTTCCACATCGCTTAAGTCTGTTTCTGATCTTTGACATCCCTCACTCACCATGCCTCGCCTCTCAGGGTTTTAAGAACCCTGTGTGAGAACGTTCTCTCTGGGTCAAGAACAAGCAAGCCGGTGCTCTCAGAGCATCAGGGGCCGACCTCAGAGGTCAGCGCTGCTAAACATTACATGCTTGCCACGACACTGGGAGAAAAGTCTGCCATCTGTCAGTGTGAGCACTCGAACTAAAAGGTGTGCTAAAATGCCTGTAGGATCCTCCATGTAAACACATGTCACAAGGCTGCCATGCTCAATTAATCTAAAGCATTTACATTTTCCCAGACAAAACTATGCAACAAGGTCTAAGACATGCACACACTCGTGTGTCCATGGAGACATTTGCATATTAGGGATGTAGTGCAATGCCACTAACTGCATCTGATTAGCACTTCAAATATTTGTATCTGTATTCATATTTAAAACAGAACCAGGTGTGGCCTAAACCTGTACCGTTTTCCACTTTCTTTTCTTTCTGTTCACCCTTAGAAAAATACCAATAAATAAATAAATAAAAATCCAGATGTAGAAATGCCAGCACTGTCAGCCTGGTGGGTGAATTCTGGATGGGACAGTTCCTCAACCTCAGCTACATCACTCCAGTTCATAAAAGAGACGCGAGACTGTTTTTTCAATCACACTTCAATCAGTTATTATTTTTCTTCGTATCTGCATGTGATATTTTCTAAACAAATTATGTTGGTTTCCTAAAATATAAACAAAATAGTAGCTTAATTTAAACCACCACAACCCTGAACAGGCCGATACTAAGGATGAATGAATGAATGCTGTGTGTTCATGTTAATAAATATTATGATTGTTTGTGCCATGAGCTTCATATCTGCCCATTCACTTGTGCCTGTATGAAAGTAAAAACCTCCTGGGACTTTTTCGTTGCATCCCACGTCCCGATGTCCTGACGTCCTCTAGTCTCAATCAAATGACCTGCAAGCCCTTCTGGCAAGCTTTCTAAAAAAATATTTAGATTTCACCTTCTCTTCATATCTGTATTTGTATCCATTTAGAATACATGGGTACAAGGTTTTCCATTTAACGCTTCTGTTGGAAGAAAACTTTGCCATTTCAACATTTACACACTTTTTAATCCATTTTTATGAAGCGTCCACCATATAATTCCCTGTGAATGAGCTGTTACTCTATACAGTAATACTGTAAGGTATTAGAACGAGTGCATTACTACAAACCTGTGATTTGCCCTGCAGTTGGAGCTGGTGTCAGAGCTGCTGTTATATAAAATTAATCTGACCTTCTGGCCAATCAGATTTGGGAATTCAACAGCACTGAGAACGATTCAAAAGCACTGAAAACGAATCAACAGCACTGAGAACAATTGGACACCTGTACACCAATAAGTGTTGGTACAAGGCATGTATAACTAAAGTAAATGTCAATTTGGCGTTTTAATAATAACAATTATTGAAAGTTCCTGCTTCCCTGATGGAGAAAGCTGAATCTGACTTCTCTGAAAATTACACAACAGGTCACCCAGAAGTCATCTTTGATACAGATCTGCTTTTCCTGCAGTTTCATAAACGTCTTGTGCAAGTGCCGATTAGGCAATCTCTCTTTCTCACTGTCTTTTATTTGATATGGGATGTTCTCGCAATGTCCCTTTTGCGTCATCACTATTAGAGATGAGTTTCACTGCCAAGTCTCTCAGCAACTTTGAAAAGATTTGAACTTCAGGTTGTTCACTGAGTTCTTACTTCCTTCAACAGCCGGTTCTCGTGTAACGACCTCTGAGTGCTGTAATTACACGAGACTAGATTATGGTTGTGAGCTGATTCAAAGCGTTCTCTTTTCCCGTAGACACACAAACGTCGCCTCAGCGCTGTTCATGGTCCTGAATTCAGTGCAGTTCGTGGTGTGTGTCCGAGACTCTCTGCCTCGGCACTGCCTGGACCTGGCTAAAAAAGAAGCTGTACTTTTACACTCAAGTGGCATGAAATCTGAATTATAACAGTAAGAAACTACAGCATCATGATTAATTCTTTATGAACACTTCTTTAAAGCCATTTTTAGATGAGCATTATACCAAATACACCAGTGTCTCAGGTTTAAGCAGGGTCACTTTATTCCATCTTATCTAGTTTGTGTTGTAACTAAAACCCCTTCTGGATCAGACACCTAGGTGAAGCAGAAAGACGATGCTGCACCAGGTCTGATCCAAACAGCACACACAACACTACCATCGAAGGGAAAACCGATAGACAGCTTCTCTCAGGGAAAAGATTGAAAAGACTTCTTTTGCAGTAAGCATTTTTTTAAAGCAGCACCCACCAGACATCCAGTGGCAGGATGCAAATCAAAGATCAAGTGCATGCTTTTACAAATATATGCCTGATGCGTAATTCATCTGGATTCCTCTGTAAAGGCCAAACAGTACGACAAATAACGTGACTCAGAGCTCCCATTAAAATGCCTGGGGTTGTTCGGAAACCGCCAATGTCATGTAGGAATTTTTCCCACTCTATATAGAACAAGGCTTATCCGTGTCTGTGTGCCGCTCTCCAAAGACCCAGGCTGCTTCGACTTTCAAACAGATGATGTCATCGCTGGGAAAAGAGCAACTAGGGGGAGTATTGTGTTCAGATCTCACCCCCCCCACCAGCTCCCCCTCCACACCACACACACACACACACACACACACACACACACACACACAGCAGCCCAATCTATTTCATCATAAACTGCACAGCAATACCTCTATTACTAGAATAAGTCTTGCAGTAAAAATAATGCTTAAACTCTTAATTTAATACATTTTTTAAACAAAATCAAATATAGGTTAGATATATAGGTCATTTTATTTGCTGCGTGATGTATTGTTTTTTACAAACTACTATGGAAAAAAATGTATTATACATATATATTCATATTTTTGAATCCTCATTCATTAGATTAGACCAATCTTGGTCTATTTCAGGGGAGTAAATCACAAATCTGGCAACCCTATACTTTCACACTTTCCAAAAAAAACAAACAAACAAAAACAAAAAACCTAAGAATCAACACCATGTGTGTGCAATAATGACATGATCACTGGCAGGACAGCGTTTTATCAACCTGTAAAGTGTGATTTACACCGCATCAAACAAAGTTGCCATGACTTAGTTTTCCACCCTATTCACATTTACCTTTATAGCAAAACACTCCTCATCTTCATAAACTAGTCTATATCTACATCTATATCTGAGTGCTACATTGTGGATTATATAATATATACATCACAAATGGGAAGCACAAAAGGCAGTCCTCTGTCTGTGAATGTAAAAAATGAAAGGAAAAAATATTACAAATGAATATATCTGGCAACCCGTTTAGTGAGTCAAGTCAAAGTGGCGCGCGAGTAAATCCTTTTATTTTCCTTTATTTGGTCTGGAGTGAGAGAGGTGGAAGTGTGTATGTGTGTGTGTGTGTGTGTGTGTGTGTGTAAAACTTTGTGCTCTAAAACGGGGGAAACCCTGAAAGACAAGCTAGATTTCTCCCACAGCTTGTTTGGTTCAGTGTCTATCAGATGGCCAGAGGGAAACTCAGAAGTAAATACAGAACCTTACATGCATAAAATGTAACAATTTTCAATAAAAAATGAAAATGCACGGTTAGTATTAAAGGTGAGAAGAGTGAGTGTGTGTGAGTGTGTCCGCTGTGTGTGTCTCCAGAGCAGAGGCAGGACATACTGTAGTTACACTGGGATAAAATAAGAGAACTTGTTTAAAAGTTTTCATCTGGATATGTGTCACACAAAACAAGAATTCAGCACGCACGAGCTGGCACGCGCCATGCACTTCCTTTGTGCATTGCAAGCACTGTTAGTTTACTGAGCAGCGCGTGGAGACTTTGCGCGTAAAATCTGGAGTATGTTTTAGATTACGCACCGTCCGACACTATCCCGGCTCTGATGATTTCATTTACAGAAGCTCTTCATATCAAACAATTCATCTGTCAAATGCACGTTTCAGCGCCATATCCTGCATGGGTGATCGCGCGCTTTTACGCGCAGACAAACTTTAAAGTTTGTTTGATTTAAGATCAGATCAGGTCATCCGAGAGAGAGAGAGAGAGAGAGAGAGAGAGAGAGAGAGAGATCCCAGATGAAGGCTTTCCGCGCTGCGATTCATTCATTGTGGTGAAAATAAATGAGGTCACGTACCTGCAATCACGGCAGGGGAGCGCTGTCCTCCTTCGGGCTTCACCCACATCCCCAGCGTAAAGTTTCCCCTGGGGATTTCCTCCGCCGGTCTGAGGCGCAGCTGGTCTCCGCGTCCGGTGAAGTAAACAGCGTGGCCGTGCGCGGCGGAAGACGCGGCGGAGACGGACGCGTCCTCGTTCTCGTCGGCCGCGGAGGCGCGCCGGCGCTGGCGGGGCAGACGCCGCTCGAGCCCGGGCACGGAGCGCTTGCCGCGTGGAAGGCGGGTGGCGCACGCGCCCGGCACGCTCGCCCGAGCCTCCCGGAGCTTCACGAGCTCGCGCTTGGACCGACCTTTCCTCCACACGGGGCCGCACTCCGACCCGACGCAAAGGATTAGGATAACGAGGCAAGGGAGCCACGGGAAAGTCCACACTTTCATAATTTTGTGTTAGTTTGCTTTTATCCCCCCACAACAAAAAGAGGAGAAAAAAAAAGATTTAGAAATGTGCAAGGGCGCGCGCAAGTTCTAGATTTTCCTCTCAGCAGCTGTCAAGCCGAAGATCCGAGTCTGAGGAGAACAAAACCAAGCACCGGCGCTCTTATTATTAGTCTCTAGAAAGCGTCACCATGCTCCTCATGCTTCCCAAAGTGAGTGTTGTGTTCGTATCAGAGCTCGCCAGCGCGCGCGGCAGTGCGTTCATTTCTGGGCTCCACGTTGCCTTTTGAACAGATCTGGGATCCAAACGGAGGGAGGGAGGGGGTGACTAATAAGTAATCAATCAGAGTTGAGATCGGAATCGGAATCAAGCCCCCCTCGTCTCATTTCATCTCATCTCATCTCCCACTGAATTTCTCTCCAGCAGACTGGGCGCTTTTTATCCCACTCGCAACACGATGTCAGGAATGTCACACGCGTGCAAAAGGTGCGTCAGAAAGTCGAGAGCTTGCATACTGGGAATAAAAGTCCTGAAAGTTGCATTTGGGCTTGAAAAGTTGCGATGCGCCGAGCGGATGAGGTCAGGGCGCGCTGCGGCGGTTCAGGAGCATCGCGGGATCCTCACTGGGCCTTTCGGGTGCAGACAGACAGACAGACACACAGACAGACTGAGAGACTGACTGACAGACAGACATGCAGGAAGGAAAGGCAGGTTGCGCTGCGGAGCGCGCGACTCTTTGCTTTGCTTTGAAGACTCAGGAGTTTCTGCTTTTCAGTCCTTCCTCCTCTTGTGTGCTGAACGGGAGGGAAGTCGACCCGCACAGGTAAAAAGCAAGGAAGGCAAGAGCACTTTCCCCTACCTCCTGAACCGCTCAGGGGGAAGTGTGCATGCTCGTGTATCCCTCTAGTGGCTACTATTTGCATACTTCGCTTCTGTGCTCTTCGTGTACATGGGAAGTTCAGGGGCGAAGCGAGACAGCAAACAAACCAAACAAGTGATCTGGGCCACCAGGGAGCAGACGCAAAACTGAGAATGTTTGCAAGTAAAGTTCATTTGCATCAACTTTATTGATGCAACAGAAGGTTTACTTTTTTACTAGCACGTGATCCTAAGCAGTTTCTTTTATCCCCCCAATCAAAAAGCCCCCAGGACAGTTTTTATATGCCAAATGATTGCGAGGGATAAGTGAAATACATTTCATGTTTTATCTTGAAACTGCAAGAAAGTTAAAAATCACATATGGGGGGGGGGGGAAAGTAACACAAAAAAATCAGGTGATAAAAATGAATAATGAGTAAATAAATAAATAAATCATGTACATATAAATGTCATTTGTTTCTAAAAAAATCACAAAAATTGTGTAAAAATCATACATGAAAATAAATCACATGTAAAGAAAATCACGTGAAAAACACATTATATGCAAAAAAAAATACATGTGGAAAATAAATAAATACATTTTAAAAATCCAATATGAAAATGTCTCTTTTTTAAGTAAATTTGGTCTGTCTCAGGAATTGGTCTGCACAGCAACTTTGAAACATCAATAAACTTTCAACAGATTTCAGGAAATCATGCTGCATCACTGAAACTCCCACCATATTGTACCTGGATTACACTTTATTCTAATGGATTTCACGCATTCCTCATGCCACTTCCTATAACAAAAAAGAGCAATAAAAAGGGAATTCACTGATCCATGCTGACGAAAAAGCTGACTTCCTCTGCACCCGGAGCCTTTTCCTCTGCAGGGTCAGTCCCGTGTCCTCCATATGGAAGGAGATAACGTGAGAAATGAGACAGCATCTTTTCTTTTCTGCTTGTTTGGTGTAAACGAACTGCAGACGATTGTTGCTTGTCATTAAACCTCCCTGTTAAATATTTGTTCTGGGGCTGGGTTTGACACATTGCAGTGGCGAGTCCACATATTTCCTTTTGTACTTCATTCCTTGGATTTGTGGATGTGGTCTGAAGAGTCTTGATGCAGCATGAGATCACTATTTTCCAGGTTTGGTTCCTGATTGGGCCTTTTTTGAAGAATGTTTCTGCAACATGAAAAAAAAAACTGTAGTTTTATCATTTTTCCAAATACATCCCCAAAACTTTACATTTGGTTAACATTATCAATTTCCATAATTGTCCCTTCCAGGGTGTACTCCCCATCTCACGCCCAGTGTTCCTGGGATAGACTCCAAATCCACTGCGACCCTGACCAGGATAAAGTGCTCACTCAAGATGAATGAATGTACATCTAATTGTGTAAAATAAAAATTAGAGAGTCTGTATTTATAAACTGAAACTATGTCATCCAGACAAATTCCAGTTTTCCGGTATATTCTGTTTGGAAAGCACCAAACATGCCTTACCTCATCATCTGCATTCAGACTGAGTATAAAAAACTGAATAGCTCTTTCTTAAAGCAAATAACTAAAGCCGGCTTTACAACGTATGATATTTGGGCCGGTTTTGCTGTCATAAGCACAATCACACATCGTAAAAGATAATCATTGTTCATGAGTTGAGATCAGTGTTCTCAGAACATATAATGTGACTCGTGTAATCTTGGTCTGTTACAAAATTCTTATTAAGATCATCTCATACAGTGTGACAAGTAATAATCATAAAAGACCGCTGGAGTCACACAGCATAAAACCAGCTTAACTGAATGAATGTAGCCGTAGGTTAATCTGGTTAAGGCTCTGCTTAATGTCTGGTAGCAAGAACTCCCAAACCCAAGAGCAAATTCTTCCACCAATTTGGAATGTCTCTGCACCTACGGTTAACCCTAAATCTTGACTTAATGAGTTTATACCTAAACTTTGCCCCAAGTCTAAAATTCCAACATGTTATATAAAAAAAACAAAAAAAACACTTGGTCATTATTTTTTATCAATACCTAGAACTTGTCAGGTGTTTAAAATGGCTTTAAACTGTCTCTGTACTTAAGAGATCTGCATTTTCCCCTCTGGGGTTATCCATAAAGCTTCTGTGTATCACACTACAACAAAATGTTTCCCTACCAGAAAGAATCCAAATACACCCCCCTTTTTTTGGAAGATAAGAACCAAAAAGAACCCTTAATCATCCAAAAGAACCATTGAAGAACTGTTTTTCCGATGAGTGTGCATATAACTTATGTAAGTGTGTAAGACAAACTCCAAATTATGGATCATTTTCTTCTTAATATCTAGAACCTGTGAGGTGTTTATAATTCCTGTCCTGTGTCAAGAACGGGGGTGAAGGCAGATGCAAGTAAGTGCATTTAATATATTAAGTAAAACAATCAAAGATGTGAAAACAAGAACCATAAACATGAAGTGTGGATATGAAGCAAAGAACATACAGGCTGTAAATGATACTGTGGCACACACGACAACTACAAAAGCTTAACAATGAGACGCTGAAATACTAGGACTTTAATATTGCTGCTAACAAGGCATAATGAGACACAGGTGAGAGTGATTAATGACATGTGACGTGCTGGGGCTGATGGGTACTGTAGATCTGCGCCCCTTTGGTGCCACCATGACATCCTGGTACAGTACTTGGTACCAGGAAGAAAGGGCTCCAAGTACAACTCTTGTTTGAAAGCTAAGAATTCTTAATTATCCAGTGAACCCACAAAGAACCCGTGAAGAACCCCTTTCTTCAGTATGTATCATTGGGATAAGTGTGCAGAACAAACTACAAATTATTGGTAATCATTTTCTTCATAATCTCTAGAACCTGTCAACATTTAGCTATCTTGGTATTAGGTACATTCATGGGATAAAGGTTCTTAAATGGTTCTTTAAGGGTTCAATGGAAAATTAAATGGGTTCTTTAATTAACCCCTTAAGTGTTGTTCAGATGTCCCTTAGGAGGAGCCCTTCAAGGTTCTACATAAACCCTACAACAAAGTGTTTTCATATCAGAAAGGGTCCTAAGTAGAATTTATGAACTTGGAATTCAGCTAAATTGGTCTTGCTGCTTGGTAAACTGTTTAAAAAACCCATCAAGAACCCCTTTTCAAAGGTTCATTGGACAGGGTATTTAGCCTCCTAATTGGGTTCTACTTGGAACCCATTCTGATAGAGAAACATTTTTTTGTAAGTTCTATATAAAATATTTATGAATTTTCCCAATGAGAAGAGTGAAGCTAAACAGCCAGACTTACTGGCAGCCATGCAAATAATAATAATAAAGCCATTTTTATTACAATGCAGCTTTGATCATGTCAGAGCTGACATTAGAAAGAACCCTTGAGAAGGAGCCACACTCAAAAGGGGACCCATCATCTTCTATATGAGAGAAACGTTCATCAACAACATTAGCCTCATAGCTCTGGTGTAAAACATGATTAAGCAAAAGTCAGACACTAAATGACTTGGCAGATTGAACACTCAAATTAAAATTTTCACCGAACCATATCTTCAAACTCAAAAGACCTGGAGAGCAAGTATGCGTTTGGTCAGACACCAAACTGCACTTGATAAATTCTGGTCTTTACATGTCTAATGGTGCAATTACGCCAGTGCTGATTAAGCTGTTTCTTGATGCCAAATTGCGCTCTGTGGTGGGCGTCGGTGTTAAATTTCCTGTGAGGGCCAGACAACAGTTGTGGCTACTTCAGCAGACTGGGTTGTTATTAATGTGCAGGTTTTCCTTTTTTAAATATCGTAAAACTCACTGAGGTCAAACATTCACAATATAAAATAAGGAGCATTGCCTTTGTCTCAGTGTAACATGACAATTCAGTTTTACTCTCTATTTATATTATGCTTTTGTCTAAAAGTTTTGGGGTGTCAACAATTCTGAATGAACCTAATGAGTAGTAACCAGTATTATAGGCATTACACTTCCAAACAATTGCATATAAAATACATTATTTATCATTACTTATTAACCCATAACCTGTGAAAGAGAATTATGAGGTTTAAAACAGTACTTCAGCCAAAAATGGGGGGGAAAAAATATCAATTGACCACAGAGTTTGAACTACATTCTACTTAAACCATAGGTTTCTGCATGTTATTGAATTCTCAATTCAGTTTTCGATTGGTCAAAAGTTGTTGATTAATTCTCTATTATCCTAACAGTAGTGCAGCTGCAAACACGGCAGTGTTTTGGATGATAAAGTAGTTTCTGTTAGATTTGTATATTCATCTAAGTAACAAAATGTTGGACCAAACTATCCACTCTCAAACCAAGAGCGTGTTTATAAACTAGCTAACATGTATGTTCGTGTTTGCCAGAAATTGTTTTGCATTTAGGATTAACTAGCTAATGTAATGCAATAATGGGGGCAGCCGTGGCCTGAAGGCTAGAGAAGCAGTCTTGGGCCCGAAGGGTCACCGGTTTGATTCCGGGGACTGGTGGGAAAAATGTGAGGGGAGTGAGTAAATGAACCCCTCCCTCTGTATAATGGCTAGAGATGGCTAGGGAAGCAGTCTTGGGCCCGAAGGGTTGCCGGTTTCTGGTACCGGCAAGAAAAATGTGAGGGGAGCTGAGTGAATGAACAACACTTTCCCCTCCCTCTGTATG
>JAOTRR010000032.1:2465622-2475919 GCA_028570945.1 Gogo arcuatus
AATAAAATGTTCTTCTTGACCTCATGATTTAGGTGGGTAATATGTGAAAAATATAGAATTAATAAAAATGAAAGTAAAGCCTCTCTGATGATTTCATGCCAATTTGACCGATTTTAAAGTTTTATAGGTCAATCACAAGTCAACTTATAATACATGTAGTAAATTTTTGAATATTCAGTTATTATTATGAAGGTTGAGACTATCTTCAAAATTCTGCAGAGGCTTCAAAAGGATAATGGCAACCCGAAGAAGAGCTGCTTCAAGATTAGAACACCACCAAAGAAAATGGAGATCTTGTGAAACCGAAATATTTAGTAAACTTTAACTACCAGAACTAAAGAGACAAAATATTTTAAATCAGCAACTCGAGTTCAAACTTGAGTCAATGTAAAATAATGAAGTACGAAGTCAGAATAATGACAAAGATCTCAATCAAACCATGTGATTTTTACTGGCAACAAAATCTGTGAATCAACAGACTTCACTTTTATGAAGTTTAACTCTCACTCAGCTAGATAACGCATACACAGTACTGACACAAATACCAGTAAACAATCCCGCTGTCATAGCGCAAACACGATTCGTACCATCTAAAAAGATCGCTTTTCTCAGTGAATAAAAACAAATAAAGCACGTGACATAAAAATACCAGGAAAAATGTAATTTCTTGAAAAAACCTCTGCGAGTAGCCAGTGATAGGGGCGTTTATAGGCAGCAAAATCGCCGGCTGCTGGCAGTTATTGACAGGACGGTCCGTGATTTAGATGAACTAGGCGGCTACAAGTTGGTTCGGAATGCTGTCTTGCAAACTTTATTTAAAGGTGCAACACAGCAGACAGACGCATCAACCGGTATCTTTGGCTATGTTCACATTACCAGGTTGAAGCGACTCAAATCTGTTTTTCTGCCTTAATGTGACACAGATCTGATGTTTTCATGGCTGTGTGGACAGAAATCCGATCTTCAAATCAGATTCGAGTCACTTTCATATGTAGTCCTAGATCTGATACATATCTGATTCATGGCCATGGGACGTGAATGAGAACGCTTAGATTGGACTTCACGTGGCTTTGTCTATACGTATGCACTGAGCGTCGTCTTCATCAGTAGCACCGGTAGCGCCGCAAAACAACAATGGAGGAGCAACAACAGCTGCGAGACGTCTGGCTTTTTTCCCCCTTCTCAACCTGCTCATGTGCAGCTGATGAATAGTTTGTTGTCCTCCAGAGCAAAATGCGATGCGTACATTAGCTACTATAGCACGTCCATTTAGTCCACTTCAATACCATGAGTCGTCTCAGAAACGTGACGTTTTTTGTTGTTGGTGACACAGATGACTCGTGCGGAAACGTATCAATGTGTGCATGCGTGCCGTTTCAGAGGACAGATGCGTTCACATTACAGTTAGATACAGATCACTTTTAATGATAAACGTGAGCCATCAAGACAGATAAATCTGATCTGAGCAAAAAATCAGAATTGAAAAATATGAGGCTTGTAACGTGAACGTAGCTTCAGTGCGAACTGACCACGAGTAGGGTACAAGCTAACCTCATCTTTTAAATCTTTTAAAATGTGAAGGTAAGACGTCGATTGATGAAATAAAATAATGAACAATTCTGATGACATTTGATAAGAAAATAAACTAACGACAAACTACTTAAAAGCTGTGTGTGGTGCGAGTCGTGTTGATGTTTGTGTAAGTGCTAAGTCAAATTTCAACATGCAGGTTACAGGGCACACGTTCACTAGCATTGATCTTTAACATTAACGTTTCATTTCATGCGCATAAATAGTTTTGTGCTTCTGATCGAATTTATAACGTCATTACGGATCATCGAGAAGCAGCTGCACCGATTTCCCTGAACGGTTTGAACTGAACTGAAATTTACATGATTGTGTTCGAGTATTCTCCAGAGTGGAGCACTTATAAATTCTGATTGGTTGCCACCAAACTGCATCATAGCTCATTAGCATAAATTTGCCTGGACTTTAACTTTATTCTGACAACCCACCAACCGTCATGCTGCTGCTCGCTGCCTCACGTAGGAAATGAAAAGGACTTCCGGTCGCTTTGACGCTCTCGCCACTTCTGGTCTGAACGCACCATAAGAAAGTAGAAACAAGAACGAGACACTCCTACCATTTCTCAAAGATTTGGGGGAAAAAAAATCCACAGACAGGAAGAGAGACACCAATTTCCCCTTCCGATAAGAACGCTGATACTAAAACCTCGAGTGTGAGGTTACAACTAAGCTCCTGGAAGCATTTCACTAACTAACTAAACTAACTAACTAACTAAATGGCTAAAAACCATGACTTATGCAAAACCACTTAAAAAAATAAAATAAAATCAGTTCAACATTTTCACTTACACTGGCAAATATACTAACTAATAATTAAAAAAAACAAATATATTAAAATCCTAACTAATTATACAATCATGTTACTTTTAATATAAACATTTCCAATTTAAAAAAAAAGAAAATCTTTCCAAATCCACGTGTAATCTTTCCCACGAGTTATGGGTTCGGGTTTTGTGTGTTCATAAACAAACAAACAAATACATACATAAACAGAAAATTTTAAAAAAAATTGAAAATAAAAAAAATTGTTAAAAGTAGGTTTAGGTTTTTAAAAAAAGCCACATTTATAGCTACAGTTTTTCTAAAAAAGTTAAATACTACACACATCCGATGTTTTTTTCCAACATACAATTAAATTTAGAGAAGTCTTTAGATAGAAATACTGTATTGAGCTGTTTTGTTTTTTTTTTTTAAGATGTGACATATGGGGGGGGAGTTGGGAGTCATTCCCCTGTGGTGAGAATGCACAAAAACAAACAAACAAACAAACAAATACATACAATAAAATAAAACAACTCACCATCGACTGCATGCAGCTCTCTGTGTTCCTGGAAGCAGCTGTAGTATTTATACTTCTTCCCACAGATGTCACAAGTGTAACGGAAAGCATCTGAATTTACACACAGACATCAAGATAAAGCAGAACAGCCACACACACACACACACACACACACACATCACATGAAGGCTTCCGAACTTAATATCCTCCTTAAACCAACAGACGTGTGAAATTTCCACTGAAGTGAACTCACTGTTTGGGCCGTGAGGTGTCGCTTCTGTAGGCACGGTGCTCTCCGACTCTGCACAAGAGAAGAAAAAGTCACCCTCTCAAACTGTAAGTCACAACTTAGAACAGAAACGTTAAGAAGAACGTATAGCAGCGGGACACAAGATGCTGAAAATTACTTTCTAAATTTTTGTTCAGCCTTAACATACACTAATTGACACTCTCTGTTAAAAAAGAAAAAAACATGCTAAATATCTTGTTGCTATAATTTAATTACATTCTTTAAACTGTCCTGGATGCACAAACTTTTGCACTCATCTGTATCCTTCACAGTGTAAGCAATCTCAAGGACTCCCCTCCCCCCCCCCTCCTTTTATAACCAGTTGAAACATTCAGCAATATTTATCCGTAAATGCAGGTCAGACTGAATGTTCAACAATGCAAACATCTCTGTTGTTATAAAACAGAACATTTTGTGTTTTAGGGAAGCAGACCCTGAGGGCACGATGTGCAACATTAAAACACGAGCCGTTTCTTGGAACAGCACTTTAATGTGGAACTTCACTTTGTACCTCTGTGGGCACGGACGTGTGTCTGAAAGCAGTTGTAATACTTGTACTTCTTCCCACACACTCGGCAGACGTAGGAGCCTGTGTGAACACAAAGCAGCGTTAGAAATCTCGGAAACTTGGAGCAGCTTGTTTTGTTCTGGTTGTTGCAAATAACCATTCACGATCCTTTGTACCGTACAAATGGACCCTCACAAAAATTCTCACCCTGTGTTTGGGAATTGCGAGGGCTCCCGATGACCACGCAGATCTCTGCAGGAAGGCTGCCGTCGCTCTCTTTGCCGTTGCTGGTTGAGGAGGTGGGCGTGCGCCGAGGTTCGGTCTTCACCTGAGGGGCAGTGGTCTTGGGCGAGGCGGCGGGGACGGCCTGGGCGGAAAGTGTCTCGGTGGGCGTGTCGCCCTGCTTCAGGCTGGCGTTGGGGACCTCCTGAGTGCTCATGGCTCCACTGGGGTTCAGCCACAGCTACACTGCAGGAGAAAGGAAACACATGAGCTGGATGTCATTAATACTGAAATAATAGCTATATGGCGAGGTAGCTAGCGTGATTAAACTAGCCTTTTCCGATGAAACCTCTCAGTGTTTCAAATGTTTTTAATAGAAATGGCTAACAGTTTTTATCATCGCATGTGTCCAGAAAATTTCAAATATGTAGGGATATGTAATGAACAGACAGGACGTGATGTAGGTGTTACACGCCTTCTTACGATATAGCAGAAGAACATTTTAAAAACTAATTTCTGGGGGAAAATAAAGTGCTGTAGATGGAAAGACAATTATTTAGGCGATAAAAGCAACATGGCTATTAATAAAGCCTATTTTGTCATTGAAGCACATAGGGATGGGCGGAGCTACACATTATACTGCAGCCGGCCAGTAGGGGCGCTAGACCTGCAGTGGCTTCACTTTTTACAGACGACACACAGTCCATGTTTTATACAGTTGATGCATCACACTATCATTATACATCAATATGAATAACATTGCTGTGGTGTAAGAATAAAAATAAAGCAAAAAATTATTCAGAAATGAAAGATTCAGGTCATATAACATTGTTATAGGAAAACAAATCAATTTTTATTTGTTATTTTCCTATAACAGTGCACCACCAAGTGTTACCAAGTGCCTTACAAAAAAATGTAAACATAAAATATACATATAATAAAATTCTCAAATATTTATTCGGTTCCGTATTCTAACATATTTATTTATTCATATTAATGAATTTTGGTGTATAATCTACAACGTCAAAGAAAAAGCTGCGTTCTGTTTATTTAAAATAATCAAAAAGTGTACATTATATCTATTTTAAAAAACTGAGGTAAGAAAAAAAGTGCTGAGAATGCTCAAGCTAATCAATCACATCTTTAATTAAAAAAAGCCTAATTAGTGAAATGTTTTATGGTGACTAATTGATGTGTAATGAGTATGGAGTTATGCCAAGTCTGTTAAGTGTAACAGATCTCACAGGGGTTCAGAGACAATCTGCCAAATGAATAAATCATGAGAAAATAAAAGATGGTAGTTTCAGACTGAGCATGACATGGGCTCTCTGTCGACAGACAGACGGCAACATCGATCTATTTTTAATCGCACTTAAGAAATGCTAAATGGAGAATAACTGGAGTGAGGAGATGACCTGCTGACGAATGGACAAATTTGAAGTAAGGAAAGAGAAGAGAGCTTTTAGCTGAATGTTTCATTATTAAAAAAAAAACAAAAAACAGTCCGACTTATTTGGCCATCCATCATCTAACGAGCAAAGAGATGAAATCTGATGTGGCCATCAGAATACATACTGCACAGAGCAGATTTCAGAATCTGGAGCCATTTGACTTTATATAGGCTCATTAATAAACAAGCAAACATAGTATGCTCAAAATTGATTTGAAATAAAAATGAGGGGGGGGGAAAAAAAAAAAAAAAAGAGATACAAATTCTATTAGAAACCAAGAATCAGTGTTAACATAATGAATTAAATACAACATGCAATTATATTCAGCACCTCCAATAATGTTACCAGAAACATTTTAGAAAGTCATCATTACTCCTGAATGCGATCCAGAAGAAGATCGCCCAGATGTGGAGCAGTTTTGTTTGTTTTTTTTAAACATCACTGAAACTTCTGAGTCACATCGTTAAATTTAGTTACCCAACATAACAGTCATGGTTTCGTATGAAACCTGCTCGCTAGCGTTACACGAGTAGCCGAGTCATTTTTAAACCCTATTTAAAAAAACCCAGCTGTATTTCTATTCAAAGTGAAAAATTATTAAGCAACTGAAGAATACCCGAGTGACGCAGAATGCTAATGACGTTTATACCTCAGCATGGTTGAATTCTTTAATCAAAAGCTGCAAATTCATTATTGTCTTAACAAAAAAAAAAGAAAAGAAAAAAAAAAAAAAAAAAAAACTACCCACACTTCGGTTGAAATGTCATTAAAGCGACGTCTGACTGAAAGAAAGAGGTAAAAATAAAGACTGAGGAAGTTAAAAACTAGGTAATACAGTGTTCCAGCTAGTTTATTTTACCAGAGTGCCACACCCTGCTCTCCAGAATGTGTGCCCTGCCCTCAAACACCAGCACCATGCCCAAATTTATAAGCGCCCTACCCAGTTTTCCAGAACTTTCCAAGCGCCCAGCACATAAGCTGTGCCACAGAAAGAAAACCCTAACGAGTGTTGACGAATTGCAATGAAGGTAACGCGTGTTGACCAAACACAACACACTATTAGTGCGGGGTCACAGACATGCTCTGTCGACCATTTTGGCTTATTACAATAACGAGTCAGTGAAGCAAGGTACGTTTGAAAAGCAGCAATGCCTACAAACATGCAAAAGAAAAAAAGAATCAGTAAAAGCAGCAAGAGGCTCGCAGAACCCAGCATCTCTGACTGCTAGAACGTAAGTAGATCTAGAGGTTGAGGACTAAACAAATATAATCAAAAGTTAGGACCGACAGATCTAGACTCTAGATATAGATCTATAAAGAATCTAGTCACTAACGTTAACGTGTTAGACTAGATCTAATCTAACACTAATATCCCCGACTAATGTTAATAATCAATTAACGCTATTAGTATTGCTATTATTAGTAGTATTACTATTATTAGTAGTATTAACTAACATTAGACTGTCATACAAATGCGTGTGGAAGAGAGTCACACGAATGTGACATTATGAAGCATTGTATTAAACTGGTTAACTAAAAAGTTTCAGATTTTGCTTTATTTTACAAAAGTAATCTACCTTGCATAGTTTCCCAGTATGGCTAATTTTGCATTGATAGATTTTTGTCTATAGTGATGCACAAAAAGTTGCCCACGATAATCGCTGGCACCCTGCCCTCTTGGAAAGCTAGCTGGAACACTGTAATAGAATTCCTTAGCTTAGGAACAAGGTGTGAAATTACATCCAAGAAGTTGGACATCCCAGTAAGAATCTTCGGATCAATGCATCACACCAACCCAGTGCCACCTAGACAAGTCTGTCCCTCAAAACTCAGCACAAAAACACAAAGACCGGTGAGGGAAGCCACAGTGAGGCTGACAGTCACTCTGAAGGAGTTACAGAGTACAGTGAAGATATACCATTTCAAGAGCAAAAAGTATACAAAAATTATTCACATCAGAGTGCTAACGCATCACGCCACCCAGACGCGGATTATTTTCATATAACCACACGGCCTTCCATGTGTTATTCCTTACTGCAGGGTTCCCTCTCCGAGTCAAATGATTTTTCCCTGACATTCACTGAATAAAAAGCTGAATTTCCATGAACGGAAAAACAGGCCGCCTTTGTGCTGAGAAGACAAAAACCAGCCACAGTATTTTAAACCCATCATTTGGCGAGCTTTATTTATAAGTTGACAGATGTTTTATGTACAAAACTTACTTTTCATTGCTTAAACATAGTGAAATAACCCAAAAAATACATTTGTATTTGTCTAATATTTCAATAAATCGCTCATATTCTATGACTTGGCCCACAAAAAAATAAAAAAAATAAAATAAAATAAAAATAAAAAAGCCCAAATCCCTGGTATTGTTTTTAAAAAATTCCATGATATTCCAGAAATTCCATGGGAACCCTGTTACTTAATCCTTTGCAGTCTTTACAATTCTTTGTAAATGTTGTATTTTGTTGTACCGTACATTAACTTTATCATTCATTTCACACTCCCAAAAAACATTTTCAGCACAAACTCAGCTAGAATTTTGATTCGTTTCTGTATTATATGAATTGGGTAAAACGTGCAGATAGAAATGACAAAAGTTTAGCCAAGATTTCTGGTAAAATTGTAATAATAATAATAATAATAATAATAATAATAATAATAATAATAATAACAATAATAATATTTTTTTTTAAAAAGAAGGAGAGAAAAGAAAGAATTGGGGACAACTCACCCTGTTGTGACTCCAAGCAGAAGCAGAAATGTGTGTATATAATACAATATAATGTAATATAATAACATACGCTTATAAACACCACCCAGGCCTGTCGTTAACATGAGCTGCGTTAGAAAGAACTGCATTCGAGCTTGCAGATGGAATTTAGCATGCACCTGTTCACACCTCGATGAGGGAATTATGCAGTGTGAATTTCCACCCTGCTGCTCTTTCACGTCGAACACGCTGCAGCCGACTCGCTGAAAACCGCAGCGCTCTCACATAAAGAAAAATGGCTGAGATAGTAAATGAGCTGTCAGCCTAAATTTCAGAGGGAGGAGATATTTTCAGTGATTTGACCCATTTTGCAAAATAATTTGCAGCGCACAAGCTTAGCGAGATGGAACTTTTTCTCCTCTTACATAACACATTTTTAGGATCACTTAAGAAAGGCGGCACAAGCTGAATATTAACTGAAACACAAGCAGGAGTCTGAAATTTTAACATGAATCAGAGAGAGAGAGAGAGAGAGAGAGAGAGAGAATCTGATTTTTAGAGCTGAGGACAAAAATATTATGTTGAGCTGCTCCATTTTTCTGGCACAAGAAATATTTTGGTCCTGCATTCAATTACCGCACTCACGTCTCCAGCCTGCAATTTAAAAAATAAAAAAAATAATAAAAAAGGCAATAATGTACAAATATATTGGAGGGAGGAAATTTCCCCCACCATGTTTTTTCCATTAACTGAGATGGCTTTGGGGAAAAAAAAGAAAAAGAAAAAAAAAAGAAAAAAAGTCAGGTCTTAAAATTCCATCCGAACGAATGAGAAATGCAACGGAGCCTTCTTTCAATTTATATGCTAATGCTGTCCTGAATTAAAATTTAATAACTAGGTGCTATTGAAAAGCAGACTCGAATTAGATGAAAATAAATCCTGAAAGAGCAGTCTAAAATTAGAAATTCGGCCTGGCTTCGTGGCTGCTGCCAAGCTCCTGACATGCTGACATTTTCTTCCTGATATGAATCAAAGTTGCAAAGCAAATTCGAAGTAGACAAGGAAAATCTGAGGCGCTGCTGTTTACAGAATCATTAAACCGAGACCTTGTGCATACGCCTTAAATGCGGACTAAATAACGGCCATAATGCGGTGAGAAAAATAAGCCTCCATCCCTACCCCCACCCTCTGTTTTATCACCAATGTGCATTGCCCTATGGAGATCTTTACATGTTTAGGCAGCTCTAAAATTAAAGGTGCTGTCAGTGAATTTTAAGTAAGAGCACACTGGCAAAATTTCTCCTCACATTTGGGCAGCTTTGATAAAATGTCTGCTCAGAGGACAAACTCTGGTCTCTGTGGCACACACACTCAGAAAATGGGTGAAAAATAAACAATAACGTGGCCCACCAACATCCAACCAAATTAGGACAAGGAGGCGTCCTCAGACGCCCGTCAGTACAGAAACTCCGCCTCTTACGATAGCATGCAACCTATCTTGCCAAGCTTTGGAGTTAACACTAAAGAGAGGTGCAGTTTTTCCTTTAGTTTTTATTCAGTTAGTTCCTGTAAATGAGATCGCTATATTTCCCAATCCCAAACTCCAGCTTTAGCCCTACTCCTCCATTTTGCACACTCCCACATAGGGCACATAGGGTAGGGTGTCCTATTTCTTTTGGGGATCGAGGGAAAGTGGTCATCTAGGCTTCCGAGCGTTTTCAGATGCAGACTCCAAACGGAGTAGTAGAAGAAAATTCCCAGAATGCTTTGCGAACTGAGGCAGTGTAACATGGAATATGGCTAACCCTAACCTGAGGTGGAGAAAGAAGCTCTTAAATGTAGGACATCTTCGCAAATAATCATGCAAACATTTTAAAATCCATTGGAATCTCTTCGAGTATAAAATTGGACCGCTGTAACAAGCATTTCAGTAAATAGAACTTCATGTGAACGATGATTTATGAGCCAAAGTACAGTTATTCATTTCCATGTCCTGTGTATGAAGCTGGAAACATGATCCAGCAACAAATTTTCTACACTTCCTTACTCATCTGATATCAGCGCAGAGCAGAAATTTCTATGGGTAGGACTACACTGAAATAGCCAAATGTGCAAACGTGCTTCCTGGCTATAGTCAACAGATGAATCTGTTCTGCAAATGTACACTGCCTGGCCAAAAAAAGTTTCCGTCTGGATTTAAATAAGCAAATACATAAGAGCCTTTGATTGGATAATTACTGCAGTGA
>JAOTRR010000032.1:2555768-2565821 GCA_028570945.1 Gogo arcuatus
ACACACACACACACACACACACACACACACACACACACACACACACACACTTGCCGCAGCTGCACATCCTTGACCTTGAATCTTTTCATGCTAAGAGACACTCCTTCTTAAACATAAGGTCATGTGGCTGCTAAAAAAAAAGGGCATGAGTGCACACTGACCTGCATTTAAATGATTTCCATCACATGATGACATATTTACTGACGAAAAAAGCCAAACCCAGCTAACAGACAGCATCAGAAGTTTTAGTAATATATTTGGTAATATTCCAGTACCTGGGGATCACATATTAGACATAAATGTGCTTATAAAGTTTGTCGTTATTTGTCATTATAACACACCGCTGTTGAATTCTCAATTCTGATTGGTCCGAAGATGTTGATTAATCTTCTGTAGCTTCACAGGTTTCTATAACAACAGTGATGCTTTCGATAACGAGATGATTATTTAACATTTATGGAAGGAGTCTCCAGTGTCAGTGCTTTGTAACAGACCTTTCCAACATGACAGTTTAAGCTTTTTTGGTTTCTCGGTAACATGCCATGCTGCATTTTTTCATCTTAATTTAAAAAAAAAGACAAAAAAAAAAGAGCCTGGTGAGGAAATGACAGTTTATAGCTGCTATAACATAAGTGAAAGCATTAACTACCTTGTTTGGCAGACATTCCACATCATGAAATGTAACTCTAAATGGATAAAAAGTACAACGTGTCATTCTTTAATAACTAAAATAATTATGATTGCTAGTAAATTGTAATTGTTGCTGTTGTATAAGAGGAATAAAACACTTGTTGGAAATTAATCAACATTGGGGTGGTAACATTTTCATTGAATCTGGATATTTTGAGATTAATTAGACTAAATCAGACTCATTAGACTAAAAATGAGTGACAGGTTCTGGGTATTAAAGGAAACAGGGCCACCAAAAATCAAGCAAATGGTGAAAACTGGATATTCAGATTTCCATTAATCTTTTCGGATGAATAATTGATACAATTTCCTAAGGAACAAGAGGCTGAATATCTCTTTGAATAATACAAGTTGAAAGTGTTAACGCATCATAAAATATAAGAGCCAATCAGGTTGCAGTATGTAAATGCAGACCATGCAGCATAGCTTTATTTAAAAGAGGAGGGGCATGTACAGTTTGGAGGCGTTTACAATTTGCATATTCATAGAATCTGCTTCCTGTTCAGGGTAAAAGGCTTGTGTTTTTGTAAAGTAATATTTAATTCATTTATTGTTCATTAAAAAAAATAATTTTCATCAAACACATATTTGATGATGTGACCGCACAGTGTTGCAGAAATGTTGCAGGAACGTTTGTGAATGTTACACTCTCAAGTTCCAGGGACTGAAAATTCCCGACTCCAGTTATCTGGGAATGCGCTTAATGTCATGCTAACCTTAATCTAATATTAGCGCTCACTCTTTCTGATATCCACATTAGCATCATGTAATTAACCGATCCGTTCCTTTTAACCGCAACCTATCAGATTATTCATTAGGAATGCGATGATCTCTCACATACATTGTGTCCTATCAGTATCTCTCTCTATCTATCTATCTCTCTACATTCAAGCAGCCACTCTACCTCTTCTCTCTGTTCTGTGCTCTATCGCTTCCTTTCATCGCCGGCTTGTTTGCTTTTAATAGCTGCGCTGTGTTCACAGTGTGGCACAATAGAGCCGTCATTCACCGGGTTCTTTGAACTTACAGGATCAAAAAAGTCTCCCAGACACAAAATGCACACAGGAGCAAGTCTAAAGCTGCAGCTGTCTTTAAATAAACAGAAAAAAGACACTTCTGTTCATATTCTGGATGTCTCATATCCTGTCCGATCAGCACCGATGAACACAACAAAGCATTTCCCACTTAACACAACCGGAGAAGCAGTTCTACTAGTCATCTTTTCCTTAGTTAAACAAAAAAAACTAAATCAGCACATCATTATCTTTAGGTTAGTTTATTACTACAGTTAAATACTGATAAACAACTGCAAAGAATGCATCAGATACAAACAATATTTCCAGCTTGGGTTGTAGGCTATGCCAAAACTAAATTAACTACGAAAATAAAATCAGAGCAAGAAATGTTCAAAATAATAAATTTGTGTATTATATTACGCTACTTAAGGACACCCCAGTTGTTAAAAAGCATTCACGACCTGGTGGTTCGGCTAAAAAAGTTCACCCTGAAACTGAGTGCGCAGCATGGAAGCTCGTGCACATAAAATCAGAGCTCCTTACTCCTTACACAGTCGTTCAGCGAGCGGTCATCCATGGATGGAACATGCAACGTCCAGAGAGGGATCTGTGAGATTATTCCTAAGGAAGCTACTAATGACTCAGGTGTTCACCTCCAACCTCAGTAGCATCCAAAAAATGATAACTAGCGCATTCCTGTGAAAGAGTACAATGTTCTGAGTAAATTTTCATATTTAATTGTGCCATGATGCATTAATTTAGCTGTTATATTAATGCCAATCTTTGACCCTACCTTTTTCTTTATTCTATTTCTGGCAACAGTGTGTTTTTAGAGCCTGAACACAGTGCTAATTGTCATGGTTCAATCCAAACAAAGTAGACAATGAGTGTACTACTACTGAGTGCCCACTTCATTATACTTCACACAGTGCAGCATTTGAGCACCAAACTGGAATTGGTTCAGGGTTAAATAGAAAAGAGGAGATTCACAGGTAGTCATGCATTCTTATAAACGGTCAAAGAGCCTCATATCTGTATGAATCGGTAATAAAAGTATTGGCACCCTTCACCAAAACATCCGAAAAATGATTTCTTATTTTACAAAATATATATCATTTAATGTTTTCACTCAAACAATGAGGGGAAAACCTGCTCATCTAACAAAACACAATCTGGCAAAATTATTAGCACCCTTAAAGAATATAAAAAATTAAAAAGTCATATTTACGAAGGTGAGTAAAAACAAAACTTAAAGGTTTTCTCATGGACTCTACCGTATTTTCATCCTGGTCTTGCTCCTTGTATGTTTTTCTTTGATGCTATCAGCTTGAAATACGTCAAGGAATAGAGGAATGTTCTACATATGCCTTTTATGGGTGGCATTTATTCAAAACGGAACTTTCCAGACCAGTGCAGTAGTGACTCAGGCCTAATTCTCAACTGCCAACGTGTGTGTGTGGGTGGGGGGGGGGGGGGGGGGTGGGTGTGAGGGTGTGTGGGTGTGTGGGTGTGAAGGTGTGTAAAGTGGGGCAGGTATTTCTGAGTGTGCTGCAGTGAGACAGAAACAAGTCCCACAAGCTTTTGCGGCTCAAGGACAGCAAACCCTTCAGATCTGTACTTTGAGGATCAACATACTCCTGTCAGGACGTCATTCTATTCATTTCATTTGTTTAACTTAATTCATTTTAATTTCCATTGGACTGTACATTGTGCTTCTGACTCTTCTTTTTGGTCCTCTTGAGCTGTTTTAATAAACATTTTGGACATCATGCAAATGCACATGTATTTAAAAAATATAGAGAATGTAATAATATTCAACAAAATAATAATCATTTTGAATTAATAGATATTTATAAAAGTAAATATTTTGAATAAATCTATTTAGGAAAATATCACTATTATTAAAATGTTTTTACATGGTTAGATTTGATACATAATATGATCTATGTAAAAGAGTTTTTTTTTTTCATGAGCAATGCTCATGGGGTCAGGAATGGGATTGGAGGCAGAAGCAAACTCAGAGTATTCATTTAAAGTACACACATAAAGCAAACATGAAAACTATGAAATAAACTAAGGCATAAGCATGGGCATAATGACATGGAGTAAACAAGGTCATGAACACTGGAAAAACAACATGGATATCGGTTAAGTCGAGACAAAGAAACATAAAAAACTAAGGCTTTTATCCATGAGTTAATCACCAAGCAAACTAAAGGCTGGTGTGTGTCATCATGAGCGACATAGTGTGCAGCGACCATGTCCGCAGGCATTGTGGTGTGCTCTGGGACGTGCAGTCTGGAAGCATAGTGTGGAAGTGTAGTTTGGAACTGCAGATCCCCCTCTAAGGTGAGGCTCCCAATGAACCAACTTGGCCATATGGCGGTCCTGAGCTTCTGGTCAGTGCGCCGCCTACAGCGAAGCGTCCCTAGCGGCACTGTTCTGGGCATGGCATTGGGGGCCGTCACGTCGGCCTGTGGTGTGGGCGTGATGTTGGGAGGCCGTCACGTCGGCCTGTGGTGTGGGCGTGGTGTTGGGAGGCCGTCACGTCGGCCTGTGGTGTGGGCGTGATGTTGGGAGGCCGTCACGTCGGCCTGTGGTGTGGGCGTGGTGTTGGGAGGCCGTCACGTCGGCCTGTGGTGTGGGCGTGGTGTTGGGAGGCCGCCACGTCGGCCTTTGGAGTGGGCGTGGCGTCAGGAGCCGTCATGTCAGCCTCTGCACAGTCCGGTGCCGACATGACAGCAGAGTTTATATTCAAATAAAAATTTTAAAATGAAGTAATTTCCAGTTTGTTCTTGAAAACATGCTTAGGTATCTAAGTATCACAAATATAGTATCATATCACAGTAAGTTACCTTAACTATCTTTTTGGTCAATGTCAGAATTATTGGCACCCTTCATGAATATTAGGAGCTTAAACATATGAGGACGCTGTATGTTTTTTTTTTCCAAGTTTTTGGAAAATACTTATTCCAAATGTATTGATTCCCCACAGTTATTATTACCTATACTGTTTTCGCCTCTGTTTGTTTGTTAGTTTGTCTGTTCCCGACGTAACTCAAAAAGTAGTGAAAGGATTTTGATGAAATTTGGTGTACAGCTTTAGTATTATCCTAGCTTCAAGTGATTTGATGTTGATGTTGATATGTGGTTTGTCAGAGGTATGGACTCTACCGAGTGTCCTTCTAATTATAATAATTATTTTGTGAAGGTTCTCCTAGCGAGAATGTCCAAGAAGACTGTAGACTCTTGTTGAGGATATTGGATTGTCATATATTCTTAGGTTTGTGCATGTAGATGTTTTTCTCTTTTATTTAGTTTTTTTTTTCATTTATTCTTTCATTTGGATGAAGTCATTTTGGGAAAATCCATCTCCCATCTAAACCTCCTGGCAGAGGAAACCAGGTTTGGGCTGTTCAGCATCTGAAAAGCAAGTGTCATTAAAGCTAGAGTTGGAATGTCATGTTATTGTAGAAAAGACCAAAATCAAACTTTTAAGACCCATGGCTATAAATAACCAACGTTTTATGTGAAGTTGTGGCCTTAATACAAGGAAAAAAGCCCAAAGACATTGTAAAATATTGCAAATGATCATACAGTGCTTTGGGTTGTTTTGTGGCCAATTTTAATCAATGACCATAAATTCTGCTAAGCAAGCTTTAAGTTTTTAAAGTTACCTCTGCCAGGAGGTTAAAACATGTCCATAAAAAGACTGACAAACCCAAACATATACCGAAATCAACATAAAACCTGAATCCTAATCAACTGATTGTGTGTTGACCTCATGTCTGCAGTGGTGATTGCACCCCTGACAGTACAACAATTAGAAGCATTACAACATAAAAAAAATTCCAACAGGAAGATATTAGGAGTATCGGCTTAATCACTTTTAATCATCACTTTGCTGATCAAATCAAGGTAAGGCTGCTAGATACATGAATCAATAAATCTGTGACTAAACACACCCCAGCACTTCCTGTTACCATGGCTAAACAGACAATATCAGAGACACTGGGCATGTTTCTGCCAATCTTGAGTTTACGCAACAGGAAATTCTCTTGTGATTATGTGAAACTGTGTGCACTGCATGATGTGTGCTGCATTTCATGTCCACTTTATGCAAAAATAAGAGTTGCATTGAAATGTGAAACTTGTTTTTAATGGCATTAAACCCAACATGTAGGCCTTCTGTGGTCTTACTTTCGCTGTTAATGGCTTATGATCTTGTTTTTATTATTTTATCAACACAAAATATACAGTTTTCGAAGTCTAAAATCTGGATGTTTCAAGGTCTATTTCTATATTATATGCAATTTTAAAACATGGTCTGTTTCTGAAAATGGGTAGAGATAGCATTTAGGTCCTCTTGAGATAGATTAGCATTTGCAGGATTGGGTGTACACCTTTCATCTTTAAAGATTCTGTAGTTCAACTGACCAGACGTGTCCATGGATATCCAACAGAACCAGGTTTTAAGACTAAGAGCTTTATTTATTTGTTTGTTGGTTTTGTTTTCACAGAGCTCTTTTTTTCTGCTCATATGAATAAACATGTCTCACACCAATCCTAGCTAATATCAGCTAACTAACTAGCCTAACTTCCTATCTATGTAGACTAGATTTATCAGTTAATCTTAATAATAAAATTTAAATAAAGATTGTTATAATGCTGTTGATGAGAAGGTTGTTTGCATTCGCAGTGCATTCCGCGGCAGAAAATCAAGAGAATTTGAGCTGCTCATGTGACAGGACTGGATGCAAACACGGTTAAAGTGGGACTTGAAATACTTCTAATTCAGTCTGAATTAAATTTCCTTTTATTTGCTCACTAATGAGTCACATCCTCAACGTTTGTTTTTCTCGTTCAACTTGCAACGTCCCTCAACTTGCAATCTGATTGATCATGAACACTTGACGTCACTCAATACTGAGAAATCCCCATTTTTCTCTCCAATTAGGTCACATACTAGCTAGAAACTGGGGAGAGGTCCATGTAAATGAACTCACAAATGCCCACGATTGGCTAGTGTCGCTGTGCTTGACAGGGGAGTATGCTCCTCCCACCCAGAGTGCATAGTCCTTGGCGCCCGGCCATGGACGGCTGTTGCATCATCGAGATTTGAACTCGTGATCTCCTCATGATAGTGAGAATGCTTTTCCGTTGCATCACTTGGGAGCCCCAAAAGTTGAACTTTTTACCATTTTGGAAACTCGACTAGCTGCTTCAACTTGACTACATGTGCAGATACTGTACTACATGGGCAACATCATTCACATAGTCATCTGCGACCCATAAGTGTGTCTGGAGGACTACAGTGGAAATCCACTAGGAGGCAGGGTAGGGCCGAAACGTCCCTCTTCAGCAATGGAATATCTTCCTTCACAACTTCGTCCGATTTTTCACATCAACAATGACCATGGCGACACTGGAGGATGCTACTTTATTGTTTATCTTGCAAAGACAGTAGAAACAGTGGCAGCGTCACTGATGTAGATGTTGACGTAATTAGGCCATTATTGTTATATAGTAATTCACCTCATACTACAATGCCCTCATGCCTCAATGCCTTTTACATTGGTATTGAACCAGGAAGAAACATTGTATTCTTTTCTAAGGATGTGAACAAGAGATGCTTCCCAAGATGGTGGCGGCCATCTTGTGTGTGTTCATACGTAGGGGGAAAAAAACGCATAATCCAGGCTTTACATTATGCCTTGTTGCTATAAATAATTTTTTAAAGACAGCGTTTTTTACATGTTTATGCAGTTGTGTTTTATATTTCATTTAAAAGTCTGTTGACGTCAAGGTGAGAACGCATTATTGCTTTATTATTTTGAAAAGGAAAAAGAAGAAAGACACACCTTTATAGACATGTCTGAACAAGCAGGCCCTTATTTGGACTATAACAAACTGTTCTGTGGTGAAGGTAAACAGTTATTTAGAGAAAGATTACTGGTCATTTTATAGGACACGTCAGTCAACGGGAGCGTATGGTAAAACCATAAAACCAAATATAACCATAAACGAGACATAAACAAAGTCTACATTATTATCATTTGTGATGTGTTGTTTTCGCAGATGTCAATGACATCATGCATTTTGGAGTCTAGTAAAATGTCACAGATTTATTTTGCTTCCAGAAATCACAGACTAGTACCTAAGGTTGTGTGTGTGTGTGTGTGTGTGTGTGTGTGTGTGTGTGTGTGTGTGTGCGTGTATGTGTGGGTGTGGGTGTGAGAGAGAGAGAGAGAGACGCAGACAAGTGTTTATGCGCCACCTTAGTGAAACTAGGTTGCACATAATTTAGGACATGTCCTTACTTGCTAAAAAATTCCCACTCCTTTCCTTTCACAATACTCACTTTCACTCACATCTGCAGCAAAATAAACCAGTTCTACAGTATGTACATGGACAGGAGGAGAAGGAGGAGGGCGTCATGGAAGAACGTTAAACTGAACTGACATTGTATATCCCTGTCAAGCACATTGCTGTCTCTATGGATACAAAATATGAGCAAAACACAAAGTAGAGAGAGGAGAAGGACACTCACAGAAACAGTGCTCTATCATCCAGGTTGCTTCAATATGTGGAGAAAACTATGCACAATTAAACACACATGTTTCTCATGGAGAGACTTTGTGGCAGTTTCGGAGAGATTGAGTGGAACCGACCGCCGCTAATCTGGTTACAGTTATAGAAAATGAGACAATTGTTTCAGCCCTGACCTTTAAAAGCAAACGAATAATGTTGTTTGGACGCATTCATTTAACCTCAGCAGAAACAAAGAAATTACAATAAGGCACTATAATGAAACGAGAGAACGATGTTTCCTAGCAACTTCAACATGCATAAACAAGTGATTCGGCACTCATTAGTCATGTCATAACTTATTTAAATTCCTTGCCTTGTCATGTATTTTCACTATAACTGTCTCTGTTGTTTTATATATTAATGCACTCGTTCCAATACGGTTTTGTTTCTATGGTAACAGCATATTCTTTCAAAAGTGGAATCGTTGATATGGTGGAGTTTTTGTTTTGGAAAGAGTCTCCACCTGTGAAGGAACAACTGTGATAGTGATAACAGGAACTTGTTTCGTTGAACGTTCCACGATATGAAATGTAACTATAAATGGATAAAAAGTATACTGAAAATGGTTAGTGTTGGAAAATTGCTGTGGTATAAGAGGAAGATGGATGAAACGCTTCAAGGTGTGCTGTAATAGGAAAATAAGTGTAACTCCACTTCATCACACTGCTCGGTGAGTGATTACTTTCCTATAACAGCAAGCCCTGAGTGTGTTTTTCCTTCCTGGACAGACGTTTCATCAAAAATCATAAAGATACTGGACAAATTAAGACTGTTGATATATCATTAGAAATAGTGCCTTATACCGAAATGTATAATCACACTCTATGTGGTGTGAGTATTTGGGTCTAAGAAAGAAAAAAATAGAGAAAAATTCAGACTCTGTGCACACTCTGGATCATAATAAAATCAGGTGAAAAAATGGAGCTGCAAATTTTTTGCTTTTTTTGTGTTTTTTTTGGAAAACCTTATTAGTTAAAAAATGTTTTAAAAAATCCCAAGCCAGAAGTGATGCCACTGCCAAGAGCAACCCCGAGGCTCTGCATTCCCACGCTGAAGAGCCCCTAAACACAGCGTGACCCAAGAACATGAAGCGCATCCCCCATGGTGAGCGGCGTTCCTCCTGCAGCTCCGCCCCTCACACCAGCGCTTCCTCTGCGGGGAGCGTTTGGCTTTTCTCCTGCCAAAGCTGCTGCTCACGAGAGATCGGATAATGACTGCTCTCCATCTCTCCATCTTGGCCTGAAAAAATAACAACAGATGCTATTTCAATCACAGCTTCTACCGAGAGATTTCGAGCCACATTTTCCCCAAGTTTCCAATAAGAAAATAGCAGAGTGCTAAATATAAACATCATGGACCCCATAAATGTTTTAATGTTGACGTTTCCAATCAGTGAATAATAAATCACTCCTTTATGCAATATGTAACAGGACAAATCAACCACTCGCAGGGTTTTAATGATGTTTGATTTGGGTTTCGTTTTCCTGGTCCATGTTCAACAAGCCGCTTTAATGTCACTTTAACTTGTAGCTGTCGGTTCTCCAGCTCGTGGAGGTCCATATTTTAGTGCTGAGGTCGCTGAGCAAATATTTATAGTCTTTTTATAGATGGTTATTGAAAAAAAAAAAGAAAAAAACATTGACAAAATTAAATCACCAGCAAATAGGAGCTTTATTATGTGCTTCTCTCAGTATGATCTCATGTTGCATGCATAAATATTTACGACTCAATTTGTATAAAAACAAAAATGACAATG
>JAOTRR010000032.1:2642560-2655114 GCA_028570945.1 Gogo arcuatus
ACAGACAGACACCACACCTCCTTCACTGACACTAACACAGACAGACACCACACCTCCTTCACTGACACTAACACAGACAGACACCACACCTACTTCACTGGGACTGACAGACAGAGGCCACACCTCCTTCACTGACACTAAGACACAGAAACAATACCTCCTTCACTGACACTAACACAGACAGAGGTCACACCTACTTAACTGGGACTGACAGCAAAAGTAGCCGCACATCTTTTAAAGAGGCCACACCTCTTTAACAGGGGCTCACACACACATACATGCATACACAAAGGCCACACCTCTTTAATAGACACACACACACACACACACACACAAATCTGTTCTAAACAGGATTTTCTCCTAAATCATGTGCATTGAGTCGAACCTGCATCATTACACCACTTTAATATCTGATTAATGCTTTACTTAAATCTTAAGTTAATTTGTTATCTGCATTTGTTACTGATATATAATTTTACTATGGCAATATCACATGTCATGTGAACTATTTTAACTGTTATTTTAGGCACAATTTAGACACATTTTTCTGCCTAAATCTGTCATCCCTGTCTGGGCCACACACACTAAACACACACACTAAACAGTCAGCAAGCAATCACCACCTAAAGATCTCATAGCAAGTGCTAATTATAGCAGGTGTAGCCCTGTTTATGATCAGTGTCAATGTAATACAGCTATGAACTCATGTTAAAGTCTTTCCAAATGATTTAACAGGCTGTCCTGTGATCCCTGCTCTCTCTCTCTCTCTCTCTCTCTCTCTCTCTCTCTCTCTCCATGTCACACTATCATTAGCTAACAGTTCGGCTGTGGATTACCACCTGGCTCTTTCCGGGAATAGTGGTACATTTCTGCACTGCTTGTTTACGCCTCGGTGGCACTTCTCAGTATTTATTCCGCACCACATGCTCGGAGCGCCACGGCTTCAAAAAGGTCATAAGTGGTGAAGGTTTAGTGAAACATTTACAACACGTCCAAGAGTCAACAGACAGTAGCCGCTATAGAGGAGATCTCATACTTTTTTTTTCCCTCTTATACCACAGCGATTTGTTAATCATAATTTTTTATTTGTTAAAGAATGACACTTTTATCTATTTATAGTTACATTTAATGTTGCAGATCGCTTATGAAACAAGTTAGTTCCTGTTATCGCTTATGTTATAGCGGCTATAAACAGTCATTCTTTTGCTGGACTCTCTTGAAGTTAATAAGATTTTTGTTTGTTTTTTTTTAAACCGCAGCTTGTCATGTTACCGAGAAGCTGCAAAAAAAAAAGTTGTCAGAAAACAAGTCCCTGTGTAAGATGTTACTATGTAAACGATAATGTATTAGAACGAGCATATTCATTTAAAATATAAAAAGCTGCATGATTGTCAGAGCTGCTGTTATAGAAGATTCATCAACACACTCCAACCAATCAGAATTGAGCACTGAATTGAGTTCTGTGATTTAACACATTATGTGAAATGCATGTAAAACTTTAAACAATAATTATCCATTACTTGATAAAACGTTAGTATTGTCGAAGTAAATTTGATCATGTTACATTTTTATCTATAAAGATTCATCTCTGGTATTCAGAAGCCTTTAAAAAGACAAGCAAATATAGTCTCCAAACGATTATAAAGGCATCAGGACGCTTAAAACCTCTAAAGGCTCACTGAAAGGCTGCACTGTAGTCATTTTTAGAATTTCTTTTCCCCCAGGGCTGATTCCCCTCGGTTTGCTTGGGTGCTGTAGCACAGCAAGGGAGGCGAGCTGCTTCAGGAAATCTCTCACAGAAAAAATCCACTACAAGCCAAAGGCTTCTGCGGCACATTTATTGCCTGGCAAACAAGTGAAACACGGTAGTATTATAGTACGTCACATGGCTGAGAGAGAGACAGAAAAAGATTCTGTAAAGCTGTGTGTTTATGTGAGTGTATGACTGGCCCTGGGTCACCTTGTAAAGTGAGCAAGAGAAGTGAATTATACACACATACGACATTCATTCATATAGTATAACTGTAACATCATCCAGAGATCGCCGGTGTGAATCTGTGGTCTTAGTCTAGAGAACAAAATTTGGCTTTAAAACTAAATAAAATTTAAATTTTCTACTTTCAGAGCCGCGGGTTGCGCATCACTATCCAATCACACTAGACTAGAGTCAGATCAGCGATGCACGCCGGCTCAAAGAGATTTGTTTTGGACCTGAACATGGTGGAAAAACCTTCCAGATGCACCTGAAGACATTGCATCATCTATCTATCCATCCATCCATCCATCCATCCATCCATCCATCCATCCATTCAAGAAAGTTCTCTCATAGGTTGTTTGCAGTCACATGATTCCAACGACATGCAAAATCCAGATGGGGCAGGAAGTAAAAAGCAAATTGCCGAGATGGAGGAAAGCTCATACTGTGCTAGTTTAGATGATATTACAAGAGAAAGTTATAAACAGAACATCACAACATAAGCTCCTCATGGTTTCTTGGTTTGATCAACCATAAACGACGCAAACCTTCAGCATTCTGAGAGCTTGTACTAGTGCTTCTTATGTAGAAAATCACTTCCTGACATCTGCATCTGCACTTCGCACCACAACAATGCAGTAACATGATGTCATATGCAAACAAGCTATTACAATGAGCTTTACGAGCAGCTCTGTTGATGGACACAAACTTCCACGCTGTGCATTCTCAGTTTCAGAATCAACGATTTCAGCTGAGCCACCAGGTCATCCGCAAGGGTGATTTATTTGTTCTTATCATTAACAGCACAGCCTAAAATAAACACTGACACTGAACTTGTGTATGGTTAGTAATTAAACTTGCTGCTGTTTATTAGTATTTAACCGCCTTTAAAATAGTGACGTCCATTTCAGTCAGTTTCACCTTTAACTACTGGATAAAAAGAAGACTAGTCATGTACTTTTATCTTTTACTGAAACACTGGTTAAATAGTAAAAGCAACCTGTACAACCCTGCATTGTGACTGTGGAGCATTAGACCAATATTGGGCCAAAATCCTGGATTGGTATCGGTTTAGATTTTCCCATATTTTCAAGGGAAGTCATTTTTATGCCTGTTGTATGTTTTCTTTTCCATTTTGTGCAAGGTCAAATAGTTCATTTCCCATCACATTATTAGCTGAACAAATAAATAACGGCTAACGTAGCATCTTTACACCAGCTGTAAAGTTTTGAAATCAGTACTGAATCAGGATCGGCTACTCAGACATCCAGAGCTCAGATTAATGCAAAATGAATTGATATTGATTCTAACATTACAACATACATAGCAGTTTAATGATGTCACACAACAATAAGGTAATACTTGTCCATTAAGGCTGGGTGTGGACTGATTGGATTGCAAAGCACTTTGCAGATTCACATTTCAAAAAGCTGAGGGCAGACCACAAAACCAACCATTAGCCATTTCCGTTCCTGGCTTTCATTTCTCAAACGTCTCATTTGAAGAGCGTCTGCGCTTCACAACTTCCTTTCTTTCATTCCTCACGAGCTGGGATGCCTTTTGCTATGGATTTTGGAGGGAACGGCACTGGGTCGTTAAATAGTAAACGTGATAAAATAACTCATAAAAAATTCTTTTCTAGCTAAAAGGCACGAAGTTTGCTGACTTGTAAGATTTTAAAGTTCACAGGATCACTTATTTGATTATGTGAGTAATTTGTGAAGGAAAAAAACTGGAAACATGTTATGCCCTAAAAGTGCACTTCAATATGTGATAAATAAAACCACAGGTCCTATATGTGAAAGATTAACACCTGAAAATAAATGTATATAATAAATTAATAATGTAGGGGGAAAAATATGATGTGAAAATAAATAAATAAATCACATGTAAAAAGCTAATGTGATAATAAATTAATCATGTGTAAAATATCTGATATGCAAATTACTAAATGAAGCATGTCAAAAAAAAAAAAAATAAATCTTGTAAAAAATCATATGTGGAAAAGGAATCATATGAAAATAAACGAATCTTGTAGAAATATCATGTAAAAATAATGTGCGTCTTTTCTCTATGGGAGGATGAAGAGTCACAAAGAGTCGTATGAATTATATCCTGGAGCAGGATCTTTGGGCGCGTCTGTGTTTTTACACTCTATCAGGTGCTCCTATAATAAACTGCAAAGAACATTAGGACATGGAATCATTTGAAGATGACTCTCAGATGACTCTCAGATGACTCTCTGTGTTCAGGAGGCCTTAAGCATGTTTCTTGGGTTTGGGATCATATGATGAAGATCACACTAGCATTCAAAGCCAAATCTCTTAAATGCCATAAATCATTTTTGTGTGCATAGAAGTTTATAAAAAAAAACCCCTTAAAGTAGAAAGGATGAATTACAGTGGTGCATTGACAGCTGCAATTTTCAAACGTCCTCGTGCGTAAACGCGTTTGTCAAGCGACGACTTCATCCAGCAGGTTTATGGCTTGCTTCGTTAAACGCTCTTCAAAACAAACAGCGTTTTATGGAGCTGATGAGCTAAGTGTACTGTATTAACAGGAATGAGAAAGAGGAACCACATTTCCTGAAACTGGGCTAAGGAGACATATAGAGAGATGAATGAGAGATAAACTGATAATAATGCTAGAAAACAAGCTAGCATTGAGCTAGAGATGAGGAAGAATCACTACACACGTCCTCATACAAACATCTCATATCGGTAAAGGAAAACTCCATCCTGAAACACATTAAATTAAAATGTTTTTAAATTACATGTTTAGCAATTTTGGTGCTCATTTGTTAGCTGTTCTTGCTAGCGCAGTTACAATGGAGTTAATTGGAGAAGAAAATCTCAAACATTCTAAAAGAAATGAGGAATCCGGCATAGAAGTGGAGTGGAGACGTTGATGCAAACGCTGGACTCAAAATCCCAGAATGCAATGCAGCTACAGTATATGACAGTCAGAGCAGTCAGAGCAGAGACTCGGCTCAGCTATTAGCATGAACGTTGAAGCTTTGGAAGCTAAACTGTTGAGGAGGTAAGAGTGCTGGACAGAGTAAAGGATTAAAGCGCAGCTGCATTGCTGTCTTTAGGTAGAGATGAAACTAGTCGTAAATCCTTAAATACTTCACCGCTATCATCATGGCATTGTGGGTAATGTAGGAAACCGTTCCATGGAAACAGACCAAGATGTCAATAAAAGTTTAAATGTTTCAACAAAAAAATATCATGTAAAGAATAAAACATTTGTTGTTTTAAACACTGGTATAGGAAAATAATCAAAAAGACAGCTGAGCTGATGTGATGTGATGTGATCAAGCCACTGGTTCTACACCAACGTTGATTTCTTTCCTATAACACAGCACATCACAAGGCGTGTTATTAAGTGTGTCTTATGCTACAGCAACTTGCTAACAATTGATGCGTTTTCATTTATAAATGAACCAAATGGTTACATTTAATACTGATACGCTCACTGTTTTTTTCTTGAATGCTGCCATACTGGAAAAGGACATAAGGCCTAAGTCCTTAAATTACATCAATTAACTACAATCGATGTTCCTCCACTAACTCCACAACAACAACAACAGACATATTCCCTAACAGCTTTTTGGAGTAATTGATACATCAATTGAGCCGGTGATCGAACGAAACCTTGTTGCACCACCATAAGCCCTAAAGCTTTTTATTTTTTCTTCATCGGCTCCAAAACGTCACGCATTAGTCTCCCTAAAAGTAACCTTACGAGCACAAAGCCTTCTTGCAATGTTGCTTGCTATCAATCTCATTCACAAGACAGCAAACACACAACGAGATGAGAGCAGCGCTATCGATTGCCATGCTAAACCGATCGATATACGGAGACGCGTGAGCCACACAGCCCACAAGCTCGAAAACTATCCGGAAACAACGATCGTTCATGAGTAGTAATTGTTATTGCGCAGTGCTATACTGTGGTGTGAGGACACTGCTTTCATTTCACACACACACACACACACACACACACACACACACACACACGCACACATGGCACTGGTGAAAAAGAACACATTATTTCCTGGAGGCAAGACTGTAAACCTGATGAAAGGATTCCTAACCTCAAATGACATTCTAAAGCTGCATAAGAGAAAGAAAATTTCTGCTTATATACATATCGTGTGACATATGCAAGAAACAGTACACTCCGAGTCATGCTGTTATAGAAAAATAATCAACGACAGTGTACTGCGATGAAGCAGACATCCTGTTACCACTCTAAATTGTTTTTCTATGTCAGCACATCTATATCAGAGGTTTGTGTTATTCCTCTTATACCACATCCAACAATTCCAATTAAAGAATGATGTGCTTTTTATCCACTTATAGTTACATCAAATGTCATGGAACGTCAACAAAACAAATCAAATTAGTTCCTGTTCTCACTTATGTTATAGCAGCTATAAACAGTCATCCCCTAACACTAGAACACTTTCATAATGTGTTATAATAATACACATTGTTATAATTATTCATCTCTCTCAAGAAATCCTCTATGCAGAACCCTAAAGCTCTCTGTTGTAGGGTTCTATGTAAAACCTCTAAGCGTTCCCCAAGAAGGACAACTCAAGAAATGTTAGTTCTAAATGTTAGTATAAAATTTAGTACACTACATTTTAGTGCATCAACATAAAGATTCTCGTAAAGATGATACTGTATATAGAACCCTGGTGCTTTGCTATCAGAAAGGGTTCCGAGAGGAAGCTAAGAATCCTTACTTGTCCAATGAACCCTTGAAGAACCCTTATTTTTAAAAAAGAGTGTAATTATGAGTAAGCGTGCAGCACAAACCCCAAATTTTTGGTCATTATTTTCTTCTTAACACTTAGAACCTGTCAGGTGTTTAAATTTTACCAAATCTCTCTTAGTTCTTCTTGGTTCGTCAAGGGTTCTTTAAGGGTCCATTGGATCATTAAGAGTTCTTAGTCTCCTAAAAGGTTGGAACCCTCCCTTTCTGATCAATATTTGTGTTTATGTACACTAAAAAAAGGTTCTTTAATAGTGCTTTGAGAATTCTTTAGATAATTAAGGGTGCTTACTTCCAAAAATGGTTCTATTTGGAACCCTTTCTGATAGAAAGACAACTTTAAAGGTTGGCAAAGAGGGACAACCAAGGAACCTAATACAGTAATCTTGATACCTAGAACCTATGAGGAGTTTAAACTGTAGCCAAACGGTTCTTCTTGGCTCTCCAACGTACTTTAAGGGTCCATTCTATAAATAAGGGTTCTTAAGGCCTCCTAAAATGATCGGACCCCATTCTGATCACTATATACTGTTAAAAAGAGGTTCTTTAATAGTGCTTTGAGAATTCACTGGATAATTAAGGGTCCTAATGTCCAAAAAGTGGTTCTACTTGGACCCCTTTCTGAAAGACAGACACTTTTTGGGGTTCTAAGTTTTCCTAACTGAGATGGTTCTTTGGTTTGTTCCTCAGGCAGAATCCTTAAGGGTTCTATGTAGAATCTGTAGAAGTAAATAGTTTCCTTTTTTAATCAGAAAATATTCCAGAAGCTCCCTGCGGTTGAAGAACGTACAGTATGTGCCGAGAACATAAAAGAGTGGAAGAGTGAAGAAAGGCTTTCTCTGAAAGAACAGGAAAATGTGCTGAGAGCTAAAAGGTCATGCATGATTCAGGTGTAAAGAAACGGTGCTCTAGTTGAGAAAAGATAACAGGAGAATGGAGGGAGAGATGAGAGAAGAGATGAATGGATGAAAGAGAGAGAGGGAGAGGGAGAGAGAGAGGTTAAAGGAAATGGTAAACACAGACAGCTAGATTTTTGTTGACAAAGAACAATGGAGTAAAGTTTCCATTCCAAATACAGTAATTAATAAACACGTGAAAAATGAAGACACGGTGAGTTCGGATTCGAATTGGGCTGAAGGGACACGTGGGTTCTTTGGTTTGTCCCAGTAACAGAACATGCCTTTATATGCTGTGAAGTGACTTGATAAAATGAGTTTTATTTCATTATTTTATTAATGAACTCAAAACATTCTCCATCATCATCGGCACATTTTTCAAGCAGGAAACTTGAGCGGAAACTAGAGATAACTAATGTAAGATGGGGGAAAGGGGGTGGGGTTTCCAGGGCAGCAGTTAATATCTGAGAGTTCAAAACACTTACGCAACTGTCAATCATTCCAGATTCATATTGATTGGCTCGTTTTTCGGCAAAAGTATTGTGAGCATTAACTTAATTAATTAGCATAATTAGCATACTCCAATGTTAATATGCAGAGTTCCACAGGAGTTGGCAGGTCTGCTCATGTGAACCTCAACAGATCAACTTCAAGTCATATAATTGTCAATGAGTTACCGCAAAAGATCTTCTGATCTTTGTAGAACCCTACAACAAAGTGTTTTCCTATCAGAAAGGGTGTTGCAAATAAAACTCTTTTTGGAAACTGCTATCCAGTGAAGCATAAAAGAACCTTTGAAGGAATCTTTTGTCTAAGAGTACACCAAGTACCAAGACGGTTTAGCTACATTTTAAACATCTGACAGGTTCTAGGTACAAACAAAAAAAGTACTTCAAGGTTTTCTTCAAGGGTTCATTAGATATTTAAAGTTTATTAGCCTTCTAAATGGGTTATACATGAAAGACGTTCTGGTATTGTAGAGTTCTACATAGAACTTTTAAGGGTTCCACAAGAAGGACAACCTGAGAAGATTTAAGCATTGTAAATTTCCTACCCTACAAAGTTATTTGGTTTGTCCAAGTGGCACAACATTTATACATTCTTCTTAGAATCATACAAGTGGTTTTGATTTCTAGTGAAAACATGTACACAGAAGGGGTGGCACAGTGGTGCAGTGGTTAGCACTGTTGCCTCACAGCAAGAAGGTTCTGGGTTCGAACCTTGTGGCCAACTGGTTCTCCTTTTGCCTGTGTGTGCTTCCTCCCACAGTCCAAAGACACGCTGATACAGTGAACCGGCTACTCTAAATTGTCCATAGGTGTGAATGAGAGTGTGATGGTTGTTAGTCCTGTGATAGACTGGCAACCTGCCCATGGTGAAGCCTGAAGTCAGCTGGGATTGGTTCCAGCTTCCCCTGCAACCTTGATGGATAAACAGTATAGATAATGGATGGATGTACACAAACCTTTACAAAAGGTTTGATCAATGAGGCCCAAAGCAGCTTTGCAGAAATCCAGATGTAGATTTGGATCCTTAATAAACAAGCCAGAGGTGACAGTGGCCTTGAAAGGAACCAGACTCAACATGGGAACCCATCTCTCCAATTGAATTGGAAGTCTTCTTTTGACTGCAAGCCAATCATTTCATTCTAATCTGTCCTCTTTGTCTTCTTGAAGGGTACAAAGAGAAATCAGGCCACCAGCCAGACCTTGAGCCAATCTTCCAGCTGTTTGGACACACTGGAGTCTGAAGCTCAAATTTTTTCTTGAATAACACAGACAGAATTTGGCAAGCTGGATGATATAAATGCTGATTTGAATTCATTCCAGCAATAAAGAATGCAAGTGCTCCTAAATCAGTGTTTTGGCCTTGGTGCATCCATAGTGGAATCATGGGGGAGGTAAAGTGGACTTTTCTTACCTTTCTTGGCCATCTCTTTGGGTAAGTGCTGAAAAAGTGGCAGCAATCCTTTGCTTTGCTTTCCTTTATCCATGGCCATGCTCCTCAGTATCTAATGGAATTACTTCAACACTACTCTCCCATTCGCAGTCTCAGATCTTCATCTTCTGGACTGTTGTCCATCCCCAAATTTAAATTACCCATCATGGGTTCCAGGGCATTTAGGGTTCCAGCCCCCAAGCTGTGGAATTCTCTCCTCAGTGTCTTTGGGATTGTACATCTCTTCCCAAATTCAAGACTCATTTTAAATCTTACCTCTTCTCTCTCTGCTATTCCTCCTCCTGATATTTCCTCACCTGATCACTGACTGTTCTACCTTTTTTCAATGCTTTGAGCTTGTCTGCTATCTTTATGCTCATGTAAATTGTCATTTTTGTTTTCTGTGTCTCCTATCTGTCATGTTTTTTTCTGGTTGATTTGCTTCTCTTTCTGTAGTGCCATTACTTTGTAAAGCGTCCTTGGGTTGGTGAAAGGCTGCTGTTGCTGCTTCTGTTTCCCGTCACATATTGACGTTAAATTATTTTCTCGAACGAGACAGAGAAACCATCTCAGTCCAACTGTACCTCTCCGCCATGCTGTTTGTTGGTTTTTTAGGTAAATTCTGTCACATTTATGCATAAATGCTTTGTTTCTGCCATTAAAATGTTTCCAGTGTTGTTTTTCCTTAACATTTCAGGTACCAACAAACAATTTATTCACTTAAGTTCAACAGAAAAACATTTTGTCAACATTGGTCAAATATTACTGACAATTTCTCTTCTCCGTCTTCTAATTGATACACTGAGTATTTGGAAATGTGCTAAAGCCTTTTTTCTTAAAAAAAAAATCCCTTGTATAGACACATAGCTTAAATGGAGAAAAGTAAAGGTTCACTAAGAATTTATGACTGGGAATTTCCTAGCTCAGATTCCCAGCAGTGAGACTATGACACAATACATCACGCATTCAGCTCGTAAGGTGAATCAGACACCATCGGTATGACTTCAATTCCATATGGATGATATATTGTTCCACTAAGAGGCCCCTGTATCAGATAATAATAGCAGAGATCCTAAGTGATCAGAGACGAAATGGAATGTATAGACGTCACAGGCCCACTCATCAGACTGATATTCCTGCTGAAACGCTCGTGAAATGTTTATTTATGAAGCCCAAGATCATAAGCGTGGTATAGAGGTACTTATACCAAAGTGCTGTTGAATTCTGGATACTGATTGGTCATTCTATTTTTTTCTATAACAGCTCTGACAAAAGTGCAGCTGCAAATCACATGTGTATATTAATGCATATTTTGTGATACATTATCATTTCTATAGTAACAACTCATTCATGAGCACTTGTATAATGGCCAGTCCAGAAAAATTGATTCAAAATGTGTGGTGAAGTTTTCAGTAAGGAGAGGAGATGTTTATTTAACAATTATGGAAGGAGTCTCCAGTGTCAGCGATTTGTAACAGTCCAAGGTAAACCTGTAAGTTGAAGTTTTCACTACATGGGAAAGTCTTTTCCATTTTTTTTTTTTGCGCAGTAGCCAAGGAATGCAGGAATAAAGAATGATTGCTGTTAATCAATACAGAGTGACGCATGAGCAAAGGAAGAAAGTCCACAAAGCACGACAAGTTTACAATTCTGAGTCACTCACAGGATAAGCATTCACTGCGCCAAAACCCCAAGAATCCGGAGATATCTTTTTTAAATTCTTGCAAGAATCTGGAGCATATCTAGAGATTTTTTTTGACAATGCTGTTATTGAAGAGTACCCAAAATGGATTTCATCATTTATGGGTCATAGTTTGAAATATCCGTGCAAACCTATCTCTGGATTCTGGGGTATTTTGCACAGTGATTATCCATATAAGAGGCCACACATATACAGTATTCTACAGGTTCGGTGGAATCTGATTGGTCACAAGGTGTGTCGAAGGCTTGGACAGTAGTTCCATTCTAATTCGTTATCATTTCTATAGTAAGAGCTCATAGACAGGAACATCTACAGCAGATGCTCACTAACAATAAATGGATTTAAGAAAAAGCGTTTTTGCTTAGCAAAGAAAATCATATAATTGTTGACGTGTTGAAGTATTTTGTTTGGAGCCATTTATTTAACATTTATGAAAGGAGTCTTTATAACAGTCACACTTCTTTTCTTTTCTTTTTCTTTTTTTTTTGCAAAGGCTTATCATTATAATGTAAATGAGAACAGGAACTAACATATTTCAGATGTTCCACAACATTAAATCTTACCTATAAACCACATGACTTATTATTCATTAATAAAATGAAACATTATCATTGGCGTATCGCAGCGGGATAAGCATCTTATTCAGTACGTATCTTTTCTGTTTGTTTTTTTTTTCCAAAGAACTGAAACTGAAACACATGGACTGTCCTCATTGTGCCTCCCAAGACTTAAATGACTGGAATGCAATTAAGCACAAAATAATAATAATGACAATAATAATTATAATTAACCCCTAAGGTAATTACTATGAATTTTGGTTTATAATTCTTCAAGGTTTAATTAAGTCATTCCTGTGTCTAATATTAGTCCCTTTAGACTCGACTATTATTCCATTTTTACTGTCATTCCTTCCACATCTATGTGTACAGAAGAGTAAATTATCAAGGCTGCAGCTTCAGTTTTAAGCACAATAGCATCAGCTGATGTTAAGGCTTTATGGATTTATTGATATTAGTGGTGATAAGATGGTTGTGATACAGCACACAGCTATCACGCAGAACGGCATGAGCAACATCAGCAGAAAATGACATTCAGAATTACAGGAGATTATAAAGATTATGCATCTTTAAAAAGCTAAGTTCCTTCTATATGTCAGTCCTGAGAAAGCAAATCTATGCTGGTTGATATTAAAGCACTGGAATCGATATGTGTGTGTGTGTGTGTGTGTGTGTGTGTGTGTGTGTGTGTGTGTGTGTGT
>JAOTRR010000032.1:2667690-2678094 GCA_028570945.1 Gogo arcuatus
CACACACACACACACACACACACACACACACACACACACACACACACACAAAACGTTCCTACAAAAAAAGAAGAAACATCTTCCCACAGAAATACAGCATGCCATTTAAGAAATGTATAAAAGCCACTACAGATGACCTGTGGTGTTGAGTAATTGCTGTAATAATTATTTAACATAACCAACTAAAAATGTATGAAAACCTATTGAGATGAATCCTTGCTGCAATGGGTGGAGCTTGATCTAGCTCCACCCATAACCCTAAACCTTAACCCATAAGACTCTTTACAACACAGAACAACAGACTTAACAACATACTTAACAAGTTGTCTCCATCCACTGTACCTTTGGCTCGACTCCGCCCATGTAGGAGGAGCTGGATCAAGTCTCACTCCACGCCCTGGACTTTTGGTTCTGTTGGTTCTGGGATTTTTTATAGTTGCCACTTCATTTACTTAACCAACAACAAAAACAAGCTATAATGCATTATACCACAATGTTATTGAGTTCTCGATTCTGATTGGTCAAAAGGTGTGGACTAATTAACCTCAAATACCTCATTAACACACATCTTGTGCATCTTCATTCACAAAAAAAAACTGTCTTCCAAAATACTGTACTTGATTAATATCAGAAACGTTTCTGTAAAGGGTTCCTGTCACGTTTACTCACATCATTTGTTCGAAACATTTCCTTATTCTTGCAAATGTATTACTTATCAAGTCTGCCGAGGATGGCAGACATTTTGACTGACATAAATAAACCAAAGCGCAAGTCCTATCCACGCCTCCACCACTCACAGCTGTTGGAGGCAAGTGTTTCTGTGCAGACAGAGAGGAGGAAGTTGTGTTTGTTTATTTATTTATACTGGGTATAAACAGGAGACAAACATAGTCATAGATGTCCCACGCACTGACATCACTTTCCTTGCACGGAATGATGGATGCAATAACAAAAACACCTCAAGAGAAGAAGAACTTCCTTCTCTACAACTGGAGTGTGGAGAGTCCATGTTAACTTCTAGCTGAAGAAGATTTGTAGCTACCTTTCCAGGATTTTTAAGAATAACATTGGCATGCCAAGAAACATCTAAAACTTCAAGCTTCATAGACAATTTATGAAAGGTTTATCAGTAGATTACAGAATGCCTATGTAATGCATAGGGTCTTTGCTTCCTGCAGAGGTTCAACGTGGAACCCTTTCTAAAACAGAACTGCTTAACGTATTTTCTTAACCTGCCTAAGGTTGTACCTACAGTCTGAGAGAAACAGGTTCCTGAAATGTTCCTCAGAACATTTCAGGAACCCTTGCTTCTCAAAAGGTTTGTCTGGTCACCAAGGAACCCTAAAACTCTAAAGAACCCTTAAAGAGTCCTTTCTTTCTAAGATTGTAGACAGGTTAAGACCTTATTTTACACCTTTATATTTTCCTTTTAGAGAGTGTTCTTTACATAGTTTCAGGGTTCCTTACATCTTGAAAAGGTTCATCTGGGAACCTTCTCTAAATGGAAAATCTTTAAGGTTTAAAAGAGTTCATAACCGGCCTAAGGTCTTAACCTAAAATCTGAGAAAAAGTGTCCCTCAAAGGTTCTTTGTGCATCAAGTCTTGGTTGCTATTGTTTTTTGATCCTTGTGCTAAAATGACTGAGGGGGTTTAAGTGCATATGGTGACCTTTCTTAATCCACAAAACATCTTGTTCTTTCATAGACCATGTTGTCTGAGAGCCCTGTAAGAAGTTGCCCTAGGCGCAGGATGAAGGCAGGGGTCATAGGTCACATCAAGAAAAGAGTTGCAAGGCTAAGAATCAGCTGTTTCCCATACTCTGCTAACAAAGCCAGATTCAGCTTGGTGCACGAGACCTGATAACATCTGACTAGATCATTTCTATGCATGGCAAGCCTGCTCTCACATCATTTGCAGACTGTGTAATTGACTTACCCAATTCCTACGGGAGAAACAAAAGAAAGGATTGAATGCAATTTTGCTCCCACATGGGTATCTTGATGTCAATGTCAATGGTGCACTTAATCTTCATGTATCTTTTGTACAAGGTCAATATTCTGTGTAAGCAAAATCCCTGTGCACTGTTCGTTAGGGATCTGTAGCAACGAATGCCAAATCTCAAGTTCATTAAGACTGGAAATAGCTGACCTCAGTCTCCAGTGGCTCTTAATTTCGAAATAAATTCTCAAGCTTCTGGTCTCTAAGGTAGCCACGCATTTAGAAACAAGGTCGCTCTAGCGTGTGATCATCAAAATAGTGCAGCAAGTCAGTTTTGGTTTGGTCTGGTTACTCAGAGGCCTGGGTCCAATTTTACAGACATTTCTGGGTGGAATGAACCACTTAAATTAACATGCCAGACATTGTAGCACTGGTCGAGAGCTCAAATTATCTAACAGATGGGCGAAACCCTGCAATAACGCTGCAAGGGATTGATCTCTGATCCAAAGAAGAGCGTGTGGACAAGCAGAAGTCTAAATTGATGAGTGGAGGAGAGTCCCTTGGCTGATTTGCGAGCAGGAGCTATTCTAAATACCAAAGTTCATGTGACACTGTTATGACCTAAAGGCATTACAGATGATTCGAACTGAAGTGAGGCTCTTACCCAGCTCCTGGGTTGTAGCAGAGGAAAAAATGATGCTATGTTTGCAAAGGAATCTGTGCTGCAATTTTTAGAGCATTATGTCAGACACTAAATCAGGCTTCTGTTGCAATGGAAGCATTAGAAGCATTTAGTAAGATAGTGGCATGTAACCACAGGACACGCAATCTCATTTCCCTTTGCTTGGCCCATGGGATAAGACAGCAGGATTTTGAAAGCAAAGACCATTGCTCCCTTATAACCAACTGGGGTGATGGATAATTCAAACCAGACAAGATTATCCAAATAATAAAATGGTGCTGTCAATCTGATAATCTCCTACAGTGTGTTATAATTGTTGGGTTTAGAGTTCTAATACCATGATTTACATGCTTTCACCAAGGCCACGCCAAATGAATATTCCACTGCTGCCTTTTTCCCAGCAGAGGAGATTAAGAGATCTCTGGGGCATGCATCTTTGCTGAAACGTGCCCAGTCAAATCCATTTGACTTTGTACAACTAGGACCGTCTTGATGGTTTCTTGATGCTTCAGAGGCAGTATATTTGGATGCACTCATCACTTACAAGTCAAGGGGCTGTAGACTGGATGCCATTAGTCTGAGATTTGAGAATAACAAAGGTTTTGATAGAGTCGGGTTCAGATCTACAACACCTTCTGTCTTTGCTATACGACCTGCCAGTCAATTTTGATTTACTATATGACATATAAATGGAAAAACTCTTCTAACTATGGTTTCATCTTATCCCAGTCATAAATCATTGCTCTCTTAATGTGTATAGAGACATTATGAAGAAAAATAAAGCTGAGAAGAAAGTAGAAAAGATCATTGGTGTCTCTGGTAAGTCTATGTAACTAGTACAGTCCATGACATAATGTTCAACTCCAATAGTTTAATTGTCAAGCTATTGATAGATGTTAGATTTTAGCCTCATATCTAATATCACTACCAGCCGTTACTGTTTATGGCGCTAAGGGAATTAGCCCAACACCAGAAGTTAAACAGCCCGTCAACAATAACCTAAAAGCTATCAGAAACTCAGGAACAGTGTTCCTGATGTCAATTTCAGTACAACCACTCTACTCAGTAGCATGTCATTTCCACATTACCAGACTGACACGCTGAATCAACAGACTACAATACTCCTATTAGCAGTGGTACCAGGTGGGATCACTTATTATCACCTCCTATGTGAAGTGCTCTGAAATTGTGCATCTCATCTAACATTGAATCGTCAGCACGAATTTTCTTTATCACATACTATTCCAGCTTTTCATTCAGCTGAGAATGAAAGAGCTTCATTGAGTTCACCTTCTGTGAAACCATGTTATCGCCTAAGCCCCAGTGGCTTGAGTGTTATTTTTCAGATCTATGTTATGAAACTCAGTGAGTGCTGTTGAATCTTATTGTTGGGTGTTATGGCTCTTTCATGGCACCGCTGTAAGAGGAAGTAGGTTGTTTTATGCTAAAGGTCTGCAGTCTGTCGTAGGATTACAGATAGCCACCAGTTGTCTGTACAATTTCATTGTAAGAGGATTTAATAACAATGTTTGTTCCTTCCATCTAAAGGGTTATCTGTTATAGATCATGCCACTGGAAAGAGAAAAGGAATGTCATGTCATCCATGTCATCCACAATTATAGGCAATGGAGAAGCAGGATGAAGTTTATAATGATGATCACGCTGATACTGATTATGGTGAACATGTTAGAGGTGAAGATGATAATGATAATGATTATGATTATGATGACAATAATGATGATGATGCTGACGGAGATGAAGGTGATGGAGATGGTGTAGAGAACATGATCATGCTGATGATGATGATGATGATGATGATGCTGATAATGATGGTGGTGGTGGTGGTGGCAGAGAAGAAGAACAAGAAAATGATAATAGTGATGATACAGATGCTGGAGGATAATTATAAAAGTGATGATGATGATGATGATGATGATGATGGTGGTGGTGGTGGAGTAGAAGATGAAGAAATAGAACAAGAAGAAGAAGGTGAGGATGACGATGATGATGATGATGATGATGATGATGATGATGATGACAATGATGATGATGATGATGGTGATGATGATAGTGATGGGGAAGGTGATGTAATGGTAGTGATGGTGGTGGACTTGTTTATAACGATAATGCTGCATAAACACACAGATACCACTTATACTTATTCCAACATTTCACACTTTAAACTGAAGCTCTGCAAAACTCTCTCTCTCTCTCTCTCTCTCTCTCTCTCTCTCTCTCGCTCTCTGGACTCTGTGAAAGCTAAAGGAACTCACGTCAGCATAATCCGAGAGCAGATGCTTATGCAGAGAGTCTCCTGATCTGAAAAACCGCTTCTTGCGCACTGCCCTGTCCGACAAATTCCCCATAACTGCTGTTCACACGGAGAACAAGACACAAACAGCTCTGATTCCCGTTCTTCGTTAGCTTTTTCGTTCTTTCTCTCTCTCTATCCTCTCCCTCTTTCACAGCTTATCTTGGTTGAATCTGGGTTAGAAAGGCTCCTTGGTGGGTTTGTGCTAAAATAGCCTGACCGCTTGCTAGCATGCTGGGGGTGCACAGTGCTTGTGGCTCAGACCGAGAGGACACAAATGATAGGATTCATGGGATTGGGAAGAGGTGGACCAAAATAATCCTGGAGAAATATTTCAACAAATATAGCTCAAACTACAAAAAGCTTCATACAGCTTTTCATAAAAAATTGATATTGTGCCTCCTTCACAGTTGTGCAGAGATAAAACGGTGATGTAAAGATAAATCTCTGGCTTCTAATATCACCGTGATTTCTGCAAAGAAGTGCAGACGAGAGCACTTTGAAATACGAAGCCACAACAACCACAGAGCAAGTTGCAAAATTCCAGGCTCAGATTTACTGTCGAAATGACGACAAACAATTTCAAAAAGCTTCTATAATCCACAAAGCAACCTGTCATTCCTCCTTAGAGAGGGGAATCCTGGGTCTTATCTGCTTCTTCCAGACTGAACAACAAACTCAGAAGGTGAGTAAAAGACCACATGGCTATCTATCGAACATCCCAAAATAACATACAGTAACTTGCAGGTGCAATGGGATAAATTGTGCTTTACAAAGATGGGTGTGTTGCCAATGATTTAGAAAGAATAGTTATGTGAACTATGGTGTAGAAAACAATATGTAAATTTTGTGTGTGTGTGTGCAAGGAATAAAACACTCCATGTTGTCCTGTTATAGAAAATTAACCAATGATGGAATAGTGTGAATCAGCTGGAAGTTGATTATTTCTTGTATAAGTGGGGGGGGGGGGGGGGGGTCCCCACCAATTTATGAATGATTACAATTTCTTATTTATTAAAGAATACTTTATCCATTTATACTTACTTTTAATGTTAACATGAACTAAACACAAAAGACTAAACTCTAAGAACTAAGTTTGTAGATGCCCAGTTTGTAGATGTTACATTCATCAATCTTTTAGTAAAGTTGCATGTTTTTTCATAGGCCATACCGAATACAAAATTCCAACTAGATTTACAAAAAATGTCGATGATTTTCTTCATACTTCTGTATGTTGTGTAAGTTGATAAATACCAATCAACCGTAAATTGTTAAGCACTTTCGATTAACAGATGGTTTACATTTATCCACATTTATAAAACTCCATAAAAAGCAAAGAGGGTTGAAAATGGTGACTAAACAGTGAAAGAGCACATCCTAAGCATGGCATGTGCTAAATCTTCCAGTAATGCAGCTCAGCTATTGCATTACACTGGCTACCATAGACACTCTGTCTATGGTACTAACTGTTTGTCTTTTTATTGGGCGCCATTATTTTTGTCCTCACTGACAGCGTAATTCGTATATAAAATCACAGTAACTCATCACTCATTACATGAATTGAAGATAATCATCTGAGGTTCACCTTAGTGAGTCTCCTATGTAAATTTAAAAACTCAGGAGGGATTGTAGGGTACGAATGTTTTTGTTGTTGTTGTTGTTGTTTCCCCTGAACTAGCTGGATTTGCGTAAATGCTCTTGCGAATGATTTACAAATAAATTCATACATAAACAGTACGATAAATAAGGCCCATCGCTAATACATCAGATCATATTGCCTTTATTGAGATTTGATACATCCTGTTAGAAGACAACAAGGCCATCTATGAAGAACAACATCTAAAAACCAGCCATTTCTCCTTGTTGATGTTTCCAGATGCTATTTTCTCTTCTACTCAACACAATTTCACTTCTATATCCGGTAACAAAAACCCTTAAGGGGGAAGCACCAATGCAATTACACATTTGAGATGACCTGAACCTTGTGCATGGATGGCATGCAGAGGGTGAAAAAAACATACACACACGCCAGACCTATTCTGCTAACAAAATTGTTACGCTATTACCGCATTGTTCTATCTCCCTCGTCTCTTTTATTTCTTTCCCTCTCAGAGACGGTCTCTAGGTACTGTTACACTGTGGCTTGGAGACAAGGGAAGAAAGCGGAATTGAATTAGGGTCATGGATTGCATTACAACACTCCACCAGTTCACTGCATCAGTCCACTCACCACAGTCATGTATCATTTTATTTATATATATTTACGCATATTAATTACAAACGAATACACATAAATAAATCTAAAAGACACAGTGGCTGCATGGGTAAATTAATACACCCAAAGAGCATGTATTGAAAAGCTCTGGAAGTATCGAGGAAGTCTGTTTCCATACAATAATGAGTAACAGTTATTTTTTCTGTGCTGCTCCTGTTTCTGATTTTATGCTCAGGAAAAAGTATTTCTCTCAGAAAACAATGTGTTTTATTACTTTTCTGAAAGTTAAATATAAATGTCCTCCACACAGCCATTATGAGCCATTAAGCATGTCCTGCATATTTATTGCTCTGGGGAAGGACGAAGAAAATGGTGCAGGCTCAGTGATCAACAACATGTGACAAGTTTCTCCATCTACCTAAAGATATCTCACATTTAACCAGGCCTTACAGGGGTAGTTTTGCTCCACGAATCACGACCGCTGCTGCCATTGATCACAAACCACTGATGGAGGTGTACTTTATCCACAGCGATCAATAAACAAGTAGAGAGAGAGAGAGAGAGAGAGAGAGAGAGACTGACTTTAACCACTGCTACTTCAAGTAAATTTTACTACCAGTGTATTGTTTTTCCTACAGGAGGTAATAACACTCCAAATAATTGCTATATCAATATTAAACTGCTAACATTCCTCTACAAGCCCAAAATGTTAATAACCCCATCAACTACACACTTTACTTCCCGCATCAGTCTAACTCTGCATTCACACAGCAATGGTGCAATAAAATGTATTGTAGAAATGTCTTCATGTGTTGCGATATGATTGTCCTATGAGCCAACCCTGGAATAGAATAAAATAGAGTGGAATTGAATGGAACAGAATAGGGTGCAATCGAATTGAATAGTGTACAATAGAACAGAATTGAATGGAGTGGGATAGTATAGAATTGTATATAGTAGAATACAATGCAAGAGTCCAGTAGAATAGAATAGAATAGAATAGAATAGAATAGAGTGCAATAAAGCAGAACAGAGTGCAATTCAATTGAATAGAATTGAAAAGAATAGAATAAAATAGAATATATTGGAATAGTATAGAATGCAATAAGGTGCAATCGTGTGCAGTAGAATAGAATAGAATGTAGTACAATAGAGTGGAATAGAATTGAACAGTGTACAATAGAAGATAATTGAATAGCGTAGGATAGTATAGAATTGAATATAGTAGAGTACAATACAATACAAGAGTGCAACAGAATAGAACAGAATAAATGCAGTTGAACTGAATAGAGTTGAAAAGAGTAGAATGAAATAGAATATAGTGGAATAGTATAGAATGCAACAAAATAGAGTGCAATAGAATAGAACAGAATGGTATGGACTAGAAGGGAACAGAGCAAAGTGAAATAGAACAGAATAGGAATAAAATAGAATTTAATAGAATGGTATAGTATAGAGCTTAATAGAATATAATACAATAAAGTAGGATAGAATATTGTAACAGAATAGAATAGAGTGCAATAAAGCAGAACAAAGTGCAATTGAATTGAATTGAGTTGAAAAGAATAGAATGAAATAGAACAGTGGAATAGTATAGAATGCAATACAGTACAATAGAGCGCAATAGAATGGAATGGACTAGAATGGAACAGCGCAGAGTGAAATAGAATAGAATAGAATAGAGATTAATAGAATACAATACAATAAAGTAGAATACAAGATTGCAACAGAATAGAATAGAGTACAATAAAGCAAAACAAAGTGCATTTGAATTGGAGTTGAAAAAAATAGAATAAAATAGAATATAGTGGAACAGTATAGAATCCAATAGAATGCAATAGAATAGAGTAGAAGAGAATGCAAAAGAATTGAATAAAGTGCATGACTGTATAGAAAGAGTACACTGCAATAGAACAGAATAGATCAGAACACAACACAAAATTCGATAATACATGCAGCATAACAAACGAGTCACATGTCCTCTGCTTCCGTCTCTGTTGCTCCTCATCCTTTCTGCACTGTCCGTCCAGTTTTGTCCCATTCTGCCCCTCACACTATCGGCCTGGGCTTTGACCAACAGCTTCAGCTTTAATTCTGGGATTAACGCTAATACACACTCGTGTCCTAGCAACCGCACATTACAAGCACATTCCTCGGCTTTAACGTGGATATCTTTGTATTTGATAATGGATCACATTCTGGCCCCTGAAATGGTGTTTATGGGGAATTTATCATTAGGACTACTTGACTGCGTACAATAAAGCTTTAAATCATTGGACACAAGCAGGAAGTAGGAAGATGTCTCCATGCTGCACTGACACATGTCCTCCTCTGCAGAAGGAGAAATAAATAAAGCTGCTCATTATGAAGAAAAATTGAGTGGTAGGTCGACGGATGACATGCAGAAAGGAAATGGATGCCGTCATCGCCACGTTTCCCGCAGAGTCACTTCCTGTCATAAGCGATAGCTACAAACTCCCAGCTGAAGGCACCACACTCCGACATCTCAGACATCACACACCACACGGCCGCAACCTCACGCCTGGAAAACGCTATGTTTTAGGGTACTAATTGGACAGACTGCATATTTTTGTTCCCTTTTTTTTTTACCATTTCTACGGCCGTGGGCCATGTGTTGAACGCTTTAGTCGGCCCCGTCTGCTGTGTTTAAAATAGGCGAGAAGTTGTTAAAAAATTCATTGGGATTTAATTAGGTGATACATTGCTGTTTTCAGAAGAGGATGGGGAAAAAAGAGGACAATGACGTAGATGATAATCGCCCAGGGAGGAAAGGAAAACATTCTTGAGTAAAGAGGATTAGGAGAATTAGAAGAGAGGCAGAGAAGACAAGAGAAGTTTAGTAGCAAATGGAGCTTCTGTGTTTACTATAAAGAAAGATGTCAAACTTATCTCCAACGTAATCAATCAGCCAAGACATGTTCCTCAGTGTTACACTGGGGGAACGCTCTACTATAACTCACACTAAATCTGTTCCATAAATACACAGCTGCATACATAACACAAAATCTTTGTTTAAAAATAAGATTACAAAGATTAACCATGTTAGAAGCAGGTTTGGTGTTTTATGAAAGAAAATGTTTTGGGTGACACTGACGTGCAGTAGCTACATTAGCATCGCAGCTCCGGTGCAGAACTAAACAAATAAACATCAGCTAACAAATGACTACATTAGTGTGGAATCCATGGATGGATGGTTGGTTGGTTGGTTGGTTGGTTGATTAGATGACTGGGTGCATG
>JAOTRR010000032.1:2753434-2769427 GCA_028570945.1 Gogo arcuatus
TAGAGGGTGGAATGAGAGTGATAGGGGTGAATAGAGGGTGGAATGAGAGTGATAGGGGTGAATAGAGGGTGGAATGAGAGTGATAGAGGGTGGCAGGGGTGAATAAAGGGGGCAGAGGTGGATAGAGAGCGGCAGTGGAGGATGGAGGGACAGATAATCTACACATTTCTCTTTTGTGTTAATGTTACTCCTCTGTTTTTGATGCACATGTCTCCTGTGTGAGATACAGACACACGCCATCACCCAATAACAGACGACTGATACTCAAAAGTGTTATAACTGTACATTTCGGTCCATATCGTCTGAGATTCTCAGAGTAGCTCTTCATCATCTGCAGTGTACTGGGTTTCACTTTATCTGGCAAATAATTTCAGATAAAATGCAGGTATTCTGAGTAGGAGTCCCAGCTGTGTTTGAAAACCATCCATCACTCATAACTTCTCCAACAGTGACCTCATGTGGTGGTTTAGAATCACAGGTTAGAAACATTTGTCCTTATTAATGATTTGGTATTCCATATTATCCTCAGAAGGGAAGGAGAAAAAGAGGCACTAATGACTTGTGTAGCCTGTGTAGTGCACTCCATGTCCATCTGGGATTCAGCCACTGCATACAGATGTTCTGTCACATGGGTTCTTGACTGTAAAGGTTTGTTAAATTGCTTTGGTATTAACCTATTTATACGATTATATAACTGTATTTAATGCAATCTCGAGACTAAAAACAAGAAATAAGCAATGTATATGGCTAAAAATTATAAGTATATTGTAAAATAATTTAGGAGCTTTAATTTAAACTTGTGAAAGTTTGACCTTGACCTGACTATGGCCTGTTTAGGCGTTTTCATGATTATCCGCTAGATGGCGACAGACGCCATTTCTCTCCAACACACACGCATATACGCAACACTGACTTCCGCAGAAGAAGCGCGAGTTGTCCTGGGTAACAAAATTCGGTTGGATTTCAAATGGCTTTTTATTCCCTACATATGTGTTCTGTGTAGTGTTTTTCAGGTTGATAGCGCGGCACTACGTAGTGCGCTATATACCAATGTGGAGTCATTTGGGACGCAGCCTCTCCATATTTGATTTGAGCAGTGCTAGCTAGTAAGTTTGTATTCGTAATCTGTTTTGTCATTAATTACGAAAGGTAGGTTTAAATTTTGTGCGTCTGCTAGACATAATAATGTGAATTAATTTATTAGGTAGATAGCTAGACAGCACGACGACAACTTCCGGTTGCTAACGTTACTGAGGCTGTCATTAACCACACTGTCATCTGATGTGGTTGGTTATCATGACGCTTCGTTGGTTCGTAAATGTTAGCTAAATGAATCACACATAGCTCATAACAAAATAATTCCAATAAACCTTATAGCTCTATTGGAGCCGTATAGTGCAATAAATAGTGTGTATACCATTGATGTCGGCTCGATTAGATGAATGTTGAGAGTCGAATCTCATTTCTGAATAGCCGTTTGGGAGTCGAGTCTCATTTCTGAATAGCCGTTTGGGAGTCGAGTCTCATTTCTGAATATCCGTTTGGGAGTCGAGTCTCATTTCTGAATGTCCGTTTGGGAGTCGACTCTCATTTCCGAATAGCCGTTTGGGAATCGAATGTCATTTCTGATAAACACTTTGGGAGTCGACTCTCATTTCTGAATATCATACAGACTGATCTGATTCACTCTTTTCTTTCTTGTGCTTTAACCAGACACATGGAGCTTCTGCCCATCCTCGGCCCAGAAGACAAGCCCAGAGAAAAGCAGTGGTACATAACACACACAAACCAGGTTTATTTCTCGTTGTTATTCCCATCTGCCACTGCTGTGATTCAGTGACTTTTTTTTTCCCCTCTTTAAACCCTGCAGGTATGTTCTGGTGCCCCGAGGTGAACCTCCTGGAGTCAGCGTCGGTCACACCTGCATGTTCGTTCCTTCAGCTGGTGGGGGGAAAGGACGGATCGTGATTGTCGGTGGGGCCAATCCGAGCAGCAGCTTTTCACACTCCTCCGTTATAAATCTCGGTACTGTCTCGTCATATTCAGCCTCAGTAATTGCATGCATGAAACATTTTTTGATACATTTCCCTGTTTTTTGATGTCTCATGACCCTTGAACAAGATCGTCAGCTACATGAATAGATTCTACTTCAGTTGTACATCACATTGAATTAAAAACACAGCTGCTTGAATAAAAGTATTTATAGAAATTATTGTGTTACATAATTGACTTAATCAAAATCATCAATTTTTTAGACAGTCATGAATGGGACATTCCTGATTGGGAAGGTCTACAGGCAAGATATGAACACTGTAGCTTTGTGTCTGAGAGCGACCCTGAGAGCGTGTGGGTGTTCGGAGGAGCTGAACAGAGCGCTAACCGGAACTGCGTTCAGGTTCTACACACCACAGGTAATTACTGTACTGTGTTTGAATGGATTTTAATGTAGAGTTTATTACGGAGCTGTGTTTTTATGTTCCTGCATACAGACAGTGTTCCATGGAGGACAGTGGAGGTGATAGGGACACGCCCAAGCCCGAGAACGTACCACACTAACTCAGCGTGTGTTAAAGACAGACTGTTCGTCTTCTCTGGTGGAGAGACGGGGGCCACGCCGGTGACCGACCCCCAGGTGCACGTCTTTGACACAGGTCTCTTCTTTATGTAAAACTATCTACATCAGTATGTTTGTGTTTGTCAATGGGTTTGTTCATGAAATGCATTATTCTCTAGAGAAACTAATGAAATATTTGAAATGTGTGTTTTCTGTAACAGAGGTTTTTTTGTTTTTGTTATTTTTAACTTTTATGCATCAAGCATCTTTTTAGATTCTTGGACTCGGTTAAAGGAAGAGGATTGGAGGCCAAAAAGATTTTTATTTTATTTATTTTTTTTAAGTTTGTGTTAGGCAGGCTAAAAATTAGATATTCAACACAATATAAAGCACACAAAATATTATCATGGACACTTTAAAATATCACCCTGCTGTAGATCGATTTTATATGCAACGTGTACTGTATATTGTTTTAAAATACAACAAAACCGAAGAAGAAAATTGTAATAGGTCTAGAAATTTGTACATTTCTGCTCTTAGTGAAAGAAACTGTAGAAATGTATAAGCTGTTGGACTTTATACACATTAGAGACGTTCTAATTCTGTGTGTGTGTGGGGGGGGGTTTGTTTCTCTCTAAAGTAACCTGCACGTGGTCACAGCCAGAGAGCAAAGGAAAGCCTCCTTCACCACGGCACGGTCACGTGATCGTAGCCATCGGATCCGTCATCTACATCCACGGAGGGATGGCAGGAGAGAAGTTCCACTCTGATATGTTCTCTCTGGATACAGGTACACAGCACACTTTCTTTCACTCACTGGATAGGTTTAAATATTTGTGGTATGTTTATGTGTTTAATGTTTTCCTCAGAGAGTATGAAGTGGGAGCGGGTGAAGGCTAAAGGAGACCTTCCTCCAGGAACAGCAGCTCACTCCGCTGTGGCTTTGGGGAGAAATGTTTATATTTTTGGAGGGATGACAGCAGATGGAGCGAGTAATTCTATGTACAAGTTTCAGAGTGGTATGTACAAACGAACAGCATGATGCCATCTTACATTCTTGTAATATTTACATATGTACAGAAATGATAATGTTTCTTAGTCTTTTAATCTGTGCATGCTCGGAATTTGCTGGATACTAAAATACAGGGAAGCAAAAAATCTGTCAAATGATATGTGAGAAAAAAGTAATTCGACACTATAAATTAGGAAAAGGTTATAAAGAGATATCCAAATCAGCACTATTCAAACTCTGATAAAGAAGTGGATAAGCAGTGGGTATGTGGATACCAAGACAAGATCGGGTAGAACAAGAAAGCTTATTGAAACAATTGCAAAGAAAATTGTACGAGATGCAAAGAAAAGCCCTCAAGCAACACCTTCTCAAGTACAGGCTTAGTGTGGTGGCTGATTTTGACTGTGCCATAAGGATATGTTTTAACAAAAATAGGCTGCATGGTAAAGTTTCCAGAAAAAAGCCATTTTATGCCACCACCACCACCATAATGACAGTATCTAGAGAAGCCAAAAGAATTTTAAGTAACTTGGAGTGATAAGGGGAAAAAAGTAAGCTTTATGGTTACAGCGGTAAATGTTATGTTTGGAGAGGAGTCAACAGCTCCTATGAAGAGAAAGACAACGTCCCTACCATGAAGCACGGAGGTGCATCTCTGCTGTTTTGCGATTGTGTGAGCTGCAGTTGCACAGGACATTTGGTCAAAATAACCAAATTTGGCAAGATAAATCACATCACATTCTCAAAAAATCTTGGAGGAAAATTGAGTGTCTGGGACACACATGGACTTTCCAACATGACAACAATCCAAAGCTCAAGGCCAAGCTGAATCAGAGGTGGCTCCATAGGTAGGAAGTGAAGGTGCTGGAGTGGCCCTCATAGTCCCCAGACCTCAACATCACTGAGACACTTTGAAGAGAACTGCAGTTCTCTTTTTGCCAAGAAGAGTTGGCAACTACTCTGATCACTTATATTTTCTAAAAGTGGAAAAATTCTGGCAGGGGTGTGTAAACTTATGAGCAGACCCTATTAACGACTCAAGCAGCCTTGACATTGCAATAATCAAGATTACATTCCTCTTATCACAGACAAACAACGCTGGACTCTGATAAAATTCGAAGGTGACCTTCCACCTCACCGACTGGACCACTCCATGTGTGTCGTACCTTGGCGGGAAAAGACAGACGTCAGTGTGGCGGAGGATGAAGCAGAAAGTCATGAGGAGGAAACGACGCATCTGTGCTTTGTGTTCGGCGGTATGGATACTCAGGGGCTCATTTTCAACGACTGTCTAGTCACCGTGTTAACATGATGCTCTTTAGTTACTTTTTTATATATATGTATAATAAACACAAAACTCTTGACTAAACCCATGTCTGTAAATGAGTGTGAAGGTTGACAGTGAGAAACATTTATACATTAACAAAGGGTGGCTATAACTGAAAATTATAATAACCATATCAGGAGCACAGCTTCTCGAGCTTCAGAACAGAAGGCAGATAGATTGTGAGACTTTGCTTTATGCATGAGAGGTTTTTTTTTTAATTTTATTATTCTAGTACACTTCACTATATCCACCATTTAAATGATATTTTAAAGTAATGAAAACACCAAGGCAGAAAGGTTGTATCATAAAACATTGCCTAAGATGCGGAAAGTCTCTAATTTAAGGTGCTAATTTGAGAAAATTGAACACAATATGGAAACAAGGTTAAAAATATATATATATAAGGAAATGCACCATTGCCTACTAAATTTTCATGAGAGATTTTAAGCTCTGGAAGTGAACATTTGACTTGGTGTCAATTTATTTTTTAAAAATTGTCACCAAGGAGCTTCTCTTCAGAGAGAAAGATATGGGCAGCTTTAGTCATAGGGACAAAAGTGTCTCATGGGGCTAAGAATTAAAAATGTCGTTTGTCTTTCCTGTGTAAACCTACAAATGCACCACTGATACAGAACACACTATAGCCACTCATACTACATTGTAATAAAATAAACTAGATAAGTATTAGTAAAAGATCATGACAAATTTGGACATGATTTACTTCCAGCTGTGTAGTTTATGTATTTCACAGAAATGATGCACTTTGATCTGATATGTCAATATTACTCAATTGTCATTGTAAAACTAGTGAGTTTTGAAATATTTAAGTCTAAACTTGGTGTTAAAGGACATTTGACAAACATCATGCAATTTTTAAAACAATGTTTGCAGTATAGCTCCAGCAGGAAAGTTAGTCTTAAATGATAACAATCCATTTACATGGTAAAAACACTTATTGCAGATATTCCAAATATTTTCAACATTTAAAATGTAATTTTTTGAAATTGAGACAAAGATGCAGAAGTTTTGGCCTTTAAAATTTGCACTGCATGACACTGGGAAAATGTATGATCTGTTTTCAATTTGTCTTCTTTTACCTCACTGCATCAGACACTGAAATTTAATTGTACCATTTAAATTCGAGAGAGCTGACAGTATGGAGCAACTGCATTTAGAGAGACCTAAGAGCAAGAAAGACACTAAATTATAAAACTAGTACATTAAAAGCTATAACCTTTACAATGCTGAGGTAAAAAAAAAAAAAAAAAAAAGATTAATGCTGCAAAATGAAGCATTTTATGGCACCCAGATTAGAAGAAATGTTCAAGCAATGACAAGACAGTGAGTAGTTTTGTATCAAACATTTATTCCCATGAGACTGCAGTAGAAACACTACATTTGCCAGATTCAAATAAATAACTTGAGTTTGTGAACAATGATGTTTGTCTATGACCCAACACACCCACCGAAGTCTAGCCCCACCCACCCCAAATCCCACCCTAATCCACAGAATCCCTCTCCAACTGCCTGAGAACAGCAGTAAGCCTCTATCCAGGCTGACTAAATCTCCACCTCGGTGAAGAGCAACATCTCACGCTCTCTAGATGCTCAAAGTCTTTTCCAGAAGTTGTGTTTTATGGTTGTCCCACCCTTTTATACCTTCCCTCACAATTGTCCATCAAATCCAGCAACTATGTACATGTCCCCCTTTTTTCATCCAGAGAGGGCAAGGGCATATCAGGAGGGCCGAAAAGAAGAAAAAACAAACAAACAGCATCAAAATGGAATCACACAGTGACCTACAACTCATCCTTCTCATCACCACCCTCTTCTGGTGGTGGACCTCCTGCACTACCATACAGCTTGCTGATGATTGGCTGGACCACTTCTTCCAGCTCCTTCTTCTTGGCCTGGAAATCTTCAAGGTCAGCATCCTGGTGGGACTCGAGCCACTCAATCTTTTCCTCCACAGCTTTTTCGATGGTCTCCTTGTCATCAGACGACAGCTTACCTCCCAGCTTCTCCTTGTCTCCCACCTGGTTCTTGAGCGAGTAGGCATAGCTCTCAAGCTCGTTGCGGGCATCGATGCGCTCTTTCAGCCTCTTGTCTTCATCAGCAAAGCGTTCGGCATCGTTCACCATGCGCTCGATGTCTTCAGGCGTCAACCGGTTCTGGTCATTGGTGATTGTGATCTTGTTCTTGTTGCCCGTGCCCTTGTCTTCAGCTGTGACCCTTAGGATGCCGTTGACATCTATTTCAAATGTGACTTCAATCTGAGGAACACCACGGGGTGCTGGAGGGATGCCTGTTAGGTCAAAGGTGCCCAGGAGGTGGTTGTCTTTGGTCAGAGGTCGCTCACCTGGAAGAAGAAAAAGAAATCATCAAGGGACAGCTCAATTATTTTGATAAGTTTAGCACAATAATGACTTACAAAAATCATACCTTCATAAACTTTGATGGTGACAGTTGGCTGGTTGTCAGAAGCTGTAGAGAAGATCTGAGACTTCTTGGTGGGCACAACAGTATTCCTGGGGATGAGTTTGGTCATCACGCCTCCAACAGTCTCAATACCAAGAGTCAGGGGGCACACATCCAAAAGCACAATGTTTCCTGTGGATGTGATTAAACATTAGCTTAACATTAAGTTGTTTTTTTTTTTTTTTAAACTGACGAGGTCTTACAAAACTTGGATTTTTCAAAACTCACCTGTATCTTCCTCTCCAGACAGCACTCCAGCCTGTACAGCAGCTCCGTAAGCCACAGCCTCATCAGGGTTGATGCCTCTGGATGGCTCTTTACCATTGAAGAACTCCTTCACCAGCTGCTGGATCTTGGGGATACGAGTCGAGCCGCCCACAAGGACAATCTCATGGATGTCAGACTTCTTAAGGTCAGCGTCTTCCAAGACTTTCTGCACAGGTTTCATGGTGGAGCGGAACAGATCCTGTGAGGGAAGCAAGGGGGGGGAAAAAAAAAAAAAAAAAAAGTTAATTCAAAGCAAGTTTCACATGGGAAAAAAAAAAATGTGAATAGCAGAGACTATAGAAAGGTCTTACCATGTTGAGCTCCTCAAATTTGGCACGAGTCAGGGTCTCAGAGAAGTCCTCACCCTCGAAGAAGGACTCGATCTCGATGCGGGCCTGGTGCTGAGAGGACAGGGCTCTCTTGGCCTTCTCAACCTCACGACGCAGCTTCTGTACAGCACGGCTGTCCTTGCGCACATCCTTTCCGGTCTTCTTCTTGTACAGCTTAATGAAGTGATCCATGACACGCTGGTCAAAGTCTTCACCACCAAGGTGAGTGTCTCCATTGGTAGCCACCACTTCAAAGACTCCATTATCAATGGTCAGCAAGGACACATCGAAGGTACCACCACCGAGGTCAAATACCAGGATGTTTTTCTCACCATCCTTCTTGTCCAAACCGTAGGCGATGGCAGCAGCAGTTCTGCAATGGCAATAATGGAAATCTAAGTAATGGTGTCATGACAAATTAGATTAGAACTTTCTAAAAGAGAGAAAACAGGGAAGGGCTTACGGTTCATTGATGATTCTCATCACATTCAGGCCAGCAATAGTACCAGCATCCTTGGTGGCCTGGCGCTGAGCATCATTGAAGTAGGCAGGGACAGTGACCACAGCATGTGTAACCTACAAAATGGGGGAGAAGAAAAGGAAAAAAATAAAATAAAAAAAAAGGAGAGGTGGTTATTACTCTATGTAGGGTGAATTAAATATTTAAAAAAAAAAAATCCACACAACATACTGTCTTTCCCAGGTAAGCTTCTGCAGTTTCCTTCATCTTAGTAAGCACCATGGCGGAGACCTCCTCAGGAGCAAAGGTCTTCAACTGACCAGCTCCAATCTCCACTTGAATATGGGGCTTGGCCTTCTTCTCCAAAACCTAGAATTGTTAAAAATAAAAAGGTTAGTCAAGTGTCAGACTTCTCTACAATATTTCTGCAGTTAATAACATGGATAACCAATATAAACACCCACCTTGAAAGGCAGATATTTGATGTCCTGCTGCACAGTGGAGTCACCCCATGTACGACCAATCAGCCTCTTGGCATCGAAGATAGTGTTTTCAGGGTTGGAGGTGAGCTGGTTCTTGGCAGCATCTCCAATCAGCCGCTCACCCTCACTGGTGAAGGCCACATAGGACGGAGTGATGCGGTTACCCTGGTCATTGGCGATGATCTCAACACGGCCGTTCTTGAACACTCCAACACTAAATAGCAATTTTAGATACAAATCTAATCAAATAAAATCAATGTAGATTGATAGATGGAAAAAAAAAAAAAAAAAAAAGCACTGCATGCTCACCAGGAGTATGTGGTGCCAAGGTCGATGCCAACTACAGTGCCGACATTTTCCTTCTTGTCATCATCGTCGGCGTACACACAGCCGACCACCAGCAGAAACAGGCCCAATAATCTCATGTTGGTATCAATATCCGATCTGACTTCACTCTGTTAAAGAATAAAGTTTAAAACAGACAAGAGTTAGATTAGACTAAAAGCCACAGCAGGTGCCGCCCTGAAATCACGTGGGTTTATCCAAAGAGAGGGGGGGGGGGACCTAAATGACCCACAGACCACTAGAATGAACAATTAAATGATATGCATTCAAGCTACTTAACTGTCGACTAGCAAACTCGAGTAACAAGCTGCCAAAAAAATTACAAAGCAGAACTGAAGAAGCAAAAACCATTTGCGTTACAAAGCTAATAAGTTAGCTGCATGATTAGGAAAGCATCATGCTAACATGTAAACCAAATTAATGTCGCTGGAAAGAGCACTTTAGGATATTTTAGTTGTTACGGTGATCACAATATTGATTTAACAATGAATAATCTTTTCTAACTTGCTTTTTTCCGAACTTAAGCCAACCTAAACTATGCTAAGCTACTAGCTTGCTAGCAACCCGTTAACAGCTATAGAATGTGCGCGAGACGAAATAGAAACCGCTAGTTTAACTTCTTATCAGTGCAATAAGAATTATATTAAATTATATTTTAAAATTATACTATCTTTAGGTCTTAAGTAGCAAAAACGTGTAATGCTGTTTAAATTTTAAACACTTTAACCACTTTATTTCTCTTTCTAATGTTAACGCACCGTTAAATAAGTATGCATTATGTCTCTAATGGTAAGTAATATGAAGTAAATGCAGAAATCTTACCGTAAATTTTGTAGAAGATTAATGAGAATCCGTTACTAAGAATCCGTTAAAACCGTTCTCTTTATACAAACTAACTCTAGCTGTTCGTTTCCTGTTGCTGTGTAAAATAAAACGGGATGAATGACGGCGCCTGTATATAAGCTGTCACTGCTTTCCCATCGTGGAGGCTCGCCATTGGTCCACGGGCATCTCGTTGGAAGACGCTGATTGGCTGAGACCGGCACGCTGGCCTTTCCTCATTGGCACACGTACCGGTGTGGTGGCGTCACGAAAAGGCGTTTACCTGCGCTGTGATTGGACAACGCGTGTGCCATTTTTTAAAGACCAGGAAGCTGAGTGTGTTGTTACAGACTGGTATATGTGAACAAAAATTGAAGAAATTGTGGTTTAGACAACAAACCACAAATATTACAGATAGATAGATAGATAGATAGATAGATAGATAGATAGATAGATAGATAGATGCCAAGCAGTAGAATGAACACATAAATAAAATGAACATTGATATGTATGGAATTATCATTGACTTATATGGAATAAATACAATATGATTTTCATTCTTAAGGCAGCAATATATGTGATACCATTGAATCTGCTACGATGTGATACGATTCGATTTTATATCCTCTGATCGATATGTGAACAATTTTGCTGAGAATCTGATGATGAATGGACGATGATGATGATGATAGTGAGAAGAACTATTTTAAGTTACAAACCACCTTGCTAGCCTATTAAGTTATTTACACAGCCATTTAAAACATGAATTATTGTTTATCTGAGCTTTGTTCAATACAAATCAATCTATAATAAATTATATTCATGTGGAATGAACATTTAAACTAAGTAGAAGAATAAATCTTGTCCAATCAAAAAAAATCTAATTCTTAAATTGGAGTTAACACATTAAATTTATACTGTAAGTGACCTGGCAATCAATAATAACTATCCATCCCAGTGTACTGATGCAACCAGAAAGAAACTGTGATTGTAGGTTACATCAGACATCAGTCAGAGGTTCCCTGATCATGACTCATTTATCTTCAGAATGATCCATGTATCCAGTGGGCTCAAGTACCTTTTTATATATTAGTCATGGCTGAGTAGTCAGTTGGTGACTCATGAGTAAAAACATGTCTGATGAAAATAAAGTCATTAGAGTGTAATGTTTTTGTATAATATCTTCAGTAGTCATTCGTTCAACTCTTTATCCTGCTGAGGGTCAGGGTGGATCCGGAGCCTATCCCAGGGGGGACACTGTTTGCAAAACGGGAATACACCCTGAATGGGAGATCAGTCCATCACAGGGCGATAACTTTAATGGTATTAGATTTAATTTTAGAATGTTCTGGCAAATGAAAACACAATAGAGAAAGTAGGAGTACAAAGTGATTTATTGGTAATAGGGAAACAAATTTAGATTAGATTAGATTGTTTTATGAAATGAGGTTTTATCAAAAAATATTCACAATCCTGGGTGGAACAGTGGAACAGTGGCATTTCTGTATGGAGTTTGCATGTTGTCCTTGTGCTCCGGTTTCCTTCTGCAATCCAAAGACGTGGACTGGGTCAACTGGCTACTCTAAATTGCCTGTGAGTGTGAATGGTTGTTTGTTTCTGTGTTAGCCCTGCGATAGATTGGCAACCTGCCCAGGGTGAACCCTGCCTCTTGCCCAAAGTCAGCTGGGGATGGCTCCTGTGACCCTGAGAGATACGTGGTTTAGATCATGGATGGAGGTTCATAATTCTTATGGATATTAAAAAGTAAGGTTTATGAATTTTTAGTTGTGAAAACATACTAATATTCTTGTATGGAGATGATTTGGAAATTGGAAAGTCATAAATACTGTATTGTTACAGAGATAAAATCAGAGTTAAGCCACTGGAATATTCGAATGGCTGTTGTACAGGTCCCTGTATGAATGATCTGTTACTATTAAAATGATAGAACAAGTGGATTAAACTCTATATATGTAAAAAAAAAATTTATAACATAAGAAATTAATGTTATAGAAAAGTTATGAACACCCACAGACCAATCAGAATCAAGAATTGGTCAACCATAATGCCAGAATATCCTCTATCCAGACCTGTGTTAAAATTACTCTCTGTATGTATAGAGATGTGTAATTGGAGATGGAGGTTGACTGATCTGGTTAGCAAAATAAAATAAAGGTATAGTAGTCATTGGCATAAGCCCTAATCACTGCACTGAGTTAGACTGGCATAGATTGATCTAATAATAGTATTTTTCCATTAGGGCTGAGCTCAGTTTACTGTCTGTGTAGAGTTTTGTGTGCTCTGGGTTCTCTGGTTTCCTCCCACCTCCCAAAAACACACAGGTAGGTGTATTATCTATACTAAATTGCCCCAAAGTGTGAATAAGTGTGTGCATGATGCCCTGTAATAGTCTGGCATCTCATCCAGGGTGTATTCCCACCTCACACTCAGTATTCCCAGGATAAGCACTGGATCCACTACGTCCCATTACCACTTACTGAAGGTGAATGCATAAACTACTTCCTACTGAAGGCATATTAAAAGAAAGCTCTGTCTATTAAACGCTTACAATGAATTGCCATATTCTCGATCTCAGCTGTTTACTTTGAAAGAGGATTTTCTTGAAAATCGCTTGCTGGTGAAATTATTAGCATTAATAAGCGGACATGATACATTTTTCTTGAGACAGACACAAAAGCCTGAGATAGCGATCACATAGATACTGGAGACTATAACTCCAACAATGTAAAGGCAATGAATATTTGTGCGAAGGATGGAAGCTGTTTATTGTTATCTGTTTTTGATCCCCCCTTATCTGCACAGCTTAAGGCAGATTTTGAAAATCCATTAATACCTTGATGAATAAGAGCTTCTGACTTGTATGATTACAAGGGATTTGTTGTGGAAAAGAATAGGAATGTATAATAGCCGGTGTGCCGTATGAGAGACGCTGCGTTTCAGTGATAAGGTGTGTTCATGCTACTCGTTTATGCCACTCATAACCCATCCACAGATGATGTTTAACACCTTGCAGTTTAGGCCATGGACCAGGTAAATCACACCAGGGTTTGTGATCCAAACACACTAACCTGAGTTTATCCTCTTGAAGCCCCATGGTCACGTCTGATGCCCGTTATAGCCTCAACGAATCAAAGCCTCTAATGCCAGATGATTTATCTTTCTTCTAAAACCACAACAAGAAGGATTTCTCAGGGCCTCTGCACCCCTCATTTGATACAGTGAAATCTGATTTCATTTCCCGCCAAAGCCAGATTAGCTGAATCTCCTATTCTCACTAACACCTTCACAAAACTGCCCAGATTAGATGGGATTTTTTTTTTCTTCAGCCACTTTATACTTTTTTTGTGCTTTCTGTATAGGGGGATTATGTTTTGTTTCCTTTCTTTAATCTATCGAGTAAATGGGGGTTTGACACGAAGCACAAGGAGCGGAGAGAGAGAGAGAGAGAGAGAGAGAGAGAGATGGAAAAAAAATTCAGTTCTATATGAAAGTCTGCTTCTTTGGAGTCCCAGACCAGAGGAGCACAGCAGACCATGGAGATGGAAGAAGCTCACGTGGAGAAGAAGACGTTCGCCTTCAGCATTGACAGCATCCTGAGCAGGACATTTGAGAGAAGAGACGAGAGCAAAGCGAACACAGCTTCCGACTCACGACTTTCCTCTAAGGATGGTCCGGATCTGGAGTCAGGAGCGACTACAAATCCCGTGGAGCCTCTTCATCACGTCTGTGTGTGCTGCTGTTACTGCTCACACTGTGGAGAGATGCTTCAGGCTGATTACCTGCCTGCTATGTGTAAGACTCGCTGTTTAATTCTGATTAAAGTCATGATAACGCATCTTATTTTAGTTTTGAAGTTATTATATTCACGTTTTAACCTTCCATATGGAGTAAAATAACATTTCCACTGTCTGAAAAGCTTGTAAACTTTGTAATTACTGATAAAGCTTGTAAGAGGAAGTAGAATTTTAAGGTAAACCCACACCATACACTAATGTCTATGTCATATTAACAAATGTAGTAATGTTAAATGCTGTTAAACATTATTTTATATTCTATAAAAGTATGAAATGTTTTTGGGCTGATTATTCCATTTTCACATTTATTGCTGCTTATTTGATTCTCTTTAGTTCACAAAGGGACTGTGGTTAGTTTTAACAGTGAATAATGTTATTTTAGCTCTGTTATATGTCAGTAAATATTAGATGGCTGTATAAAAGATTTAATATCAGCTTAAAAAGAAGTGGCTGTAGTTTAACACTGTTTTAACACTTACATATGTAAGGAATAAAACACTTTGGTGTGCTCTTATGTGGACCGATATGTCGCGGGACACTGTTACCACTGTGAAGTTGACTATTTACTTTATATCAATCTTTTATTTCTCGTATACCACAGCAATTTGCCGATCCGATTATAGTTTTTCATTTAATCATGAACAACATGTCATACTTTTTAACCATTTACTGTTACATTTAATGTTATGGAATGTCTAGTTCCTGTTATCATTTACGATATAGTAGCTATAAACAGTCATTCTATCATCATCCTTTCTTTTTTCTTTCTCTTGAAGTTAATAAGACAAAAAAAATGCAGCTTGTGATGCTACAGAGAAATCTGAAAGAGCAAACTCTTCCATCTCGAAGACTTTTCCATGTTGGAAAACTTATTAACTGTTACGAAGCACTGACACTGGAGACTTCTTCCATAAAAGTTCAATAACTGTCTCCTTCTGTAGTCCAGAGTTCTGCCGTGTGTCCACTTTTTGTAGGTTGTTACTATAGAAATGATAACTTTAAAAATACGATAATGTTTTTAAGGATTATTAACTTCCTTGAACCTTTTTTGATAGTGAAATATTTAGATATACATAAATACTTAATGGTTCCCCAAGAAGGACAATTCGAAGAATCCTTAAGCGTTCTAGTTATGTACAGTGTCTGTATTTCAGTTTTCACCTTCCATGTAAAGTAAAAGGCACTTCGTGCACTTTGAGGAAGACCGGCTAGACACAACCGAAGCTCGTAATGTCCATGTAATAACCATACAGTTTAGATTACCTTCATTTAACAGCTCATGTGTGGAACTGTCTAAAAGTTACACATGCATGTACTTGTGTTGCATTTCAGCCTGTCAGTTTGCATGGAGCAAGAAAGCGCTGACTGAGACAAGCCTGACAGGAGAAGGTCAGAGGAGAGAGAGCTTCGGTCAGATCCAGAAGCGGATCCGGCGTCACCGCACCATCTTCACCGAGGAGCAGCTAGACGCTCTGGAGGAGCTGTTTGTGCAGAACCAGTATCCAGACATACACACTCGCGAGCAGCTCGCCGAGAGGACTCACCTGAGAGAGGAGAGGGTCGAGGTGAGAGCTATCTACAAACTTATAAAAGACTACAGAATACATTTTAACATGTCATTTGGGGTCTGGAACTCTTTATGAAAACTATGGTGTGTTTAAAGATTCTGTGAATAATCAGTGTGATGAATGTTTAGGTGTGGTTCAAGAATCGTCGAGCCAAGTGGCGAAGACAGAAGAGACTACAGTTCAGTCTCCATGGGCAAGATGAGTGGAAAAATGTCCTCCATGGTGACTGAAGTGCTCATATGTGAATGTGTGAGCAAAGACTTAACATTGACTTAACAATATATACACACACACAATGTATAGTCAAGTGCAAAGGTTTGTTCCCCCATAGTGTTATGAGTAGGAAAAAGGATAATGAACCTTTATATTACAATACACACTATATGGCCAAAAGTTTGTGAACCTCTGGCCATCACATCCATATGTGGTTCTTCCCAAAACTGTTGCCACAAATCTGGAAGCACACAGTTGTATAGAACGTCTTTGTATGCTGTAGCATTACAATTTCCCTTCACTGGAACTAAGAGGCCTAAA
>JAOTRR010000032.1:2771931-2785376 GCA_028570945.1 Gogo arcuatus
AGATGTTTGATAAATCAACAGTTGGGCTTGTGCTTATTGTAAGTTTTTTTTTTTTTTTTTTTTTTTTTTTTTTTTTTATAACTGTAGCAAAGATTCACCCATTCTTGTGGCTTACTTCTTGTGTGTTTCCTATTAGCAATACTGGCACATTTAATGGTGCAGTCAGTCAATTTTCATGTTTGAGATATTTGATGAAGTTCTTCAGATTTTCCAAGAGCTGTCAGTAAAATATCTGCTCATTTGAGAAACTCCGGCCCTTGAAAAAGCATTCAGAATCGAGTACAGGTTCACTTGAGTACATTACATACAGGGTTGTAATGTACATTTCTGTCTTATGTACTGTATATACATATAGAGATGGAGTTTCCTTCTTCACTGACCAGCACAGAGAGAGCGTTCATACATCGCCTTGCACAATCCCTGGGTTACGTTTCAAAAAGCAGAGGGTAAGTGTATCTACCTGAAGTTCCTGTCTTTATAAAGCTAAACAGAATGTACTCATTAATGTTATTACTTCTGTCATTACAGTAAAGGAATACACCGCTTCCTCACGATATGGAAGAAGGACCGTCCAGAGTCAGCGCAGACCATTATGACCTTTAGTCTTACCCACAATTCCAAGCATGTGGTCCGAAACCTGCTGCAGAGGTTCCCTATTACTAGTAAAGAACGCACCGATCTGCTCCAACGCACTGAGAGAGGGCTCGCTGTTTCTCCAGAAGCTGCTGGTGAACACTTATTCAGCATCATTCTATTATTTATTTTATTAATCTGATATTGATATCAGTGTCCGTATTACAGGAACATCTTGAATCTAAAATCGTATCTGTTTAGTAACTATGACAATGTTCTCATTTATAAGCAACAGCTGTTACAGAATAACATTTGCTGAATTGTTTAGCTCAATTACTGGAGCTATTAATTTCAGACGGGAAAAGATGATTACAGAACATGCTAACTCATCAAAATCTCCTTAAAAAAAAAAAAAAAAAAGTCAACTTTCTTTTCTAATATGTATTTGTGAAAAGTCCTGCCTTGTTGACTCCAGGAGTGGTCCAGCACTTTTTTTGCAATATGCTTATTAAGGAAATAATAGCAAGAAATGAGACAGAAATAAATACAAATAATTAAAATATAAAAATAAATACATTTTTAAAAAAATTCCCAGGTAATGGACGAGACAAGAACAGGACGAGCGGGCGGCTGAATAACAGCATCCCTCAGGTCCCTCAGAGGAGAGGTCCGTCTGAGCTGGAGTGTTTTCGGAGAGCATTGCCTGTCTACGAGCGGCAGGAGGAGATTGTGACAACCATCAAGGAGAACCAGGTGGTGTTGATCGTGGGTGAAACGGGTTCAGGAAAAACCACGCAGGTGAGGCGTACATGTACAGCTGTGTGAATACTGAATGAGGTATAATTGTTAATTCATATTCAGTTATTGTTATATAGATAGATTAAAGGAGTGCTTTAAAAGTGCTAACAAAGTGTAAGCTATCCACTTGTGCATGTGTTACCTAGATTCCTCAGTTCCTGCTGGACGCCTGCAGCGAGAAGGGAAATCCCTGTCGGATCTTCTGTACGCAGCCCAGGAGGCTGGCAGCCATCGCTGTGGCGGAGAGAGTGGCGGCGGAGAGAGGAGAGAGCGTCGGCCAGACCATCGGCTACCAGATCCGTCTGGAGAGCAGGTAGAATGATGAAACGCTTCTCAATGTATTTACACTACTTTTCATTAGTATGGGTGATTAGCTTTGGGTGGCTGCTGTACACTGTAACTGTGGGAGAAATGAAGAATCTATCTATCTTCATCCATATAGCTCATTTAGGACCGTCCATCCATCTACATCCTCACTTTCCTCCATCGATTCATTTGTCCACCCACCCATCGCATTTAGAATTCATTCATCCATCTTTCTCATTCCGTCTTATTTAGAATACCCATCTATTAATCCATCCATCGCATCTTATTCAGGACGTTCATCCACCTACTCACCTTTTCATCTTATTTAAAACATCAATTTATCCATCCAGATATTTCTCATTTAGTTCATCCATCCATTCATTTTGTCCATCTATCCATCCATTCACAATTTCCGTTAGTCCATTACTTAAATCATCTGTTCATTTTTCATTTAGTCCATCCACCCACCCAAACATTTCCACTTAATCAACCCATCCATCAATTCATCTACCCACCCTTTCCACTTATGTAAAACATTCATTTATCCATTTGTACATCCATCCATTTCCCTTAGTCCATCTGTCCATTCATCCACCCAAATGTTCCTATTACTTAAAACATTTATCTATCCATCCATCCATCTATTTCATTTAGACCATCCATCCATCCATCTCATACCCCTTTTTGACCAACAGGGAACGGGTTCCGTTCTTGTTTGTGCACTAAATTTTGAACCGTTCGGAGCATTTAGACCAAAAATAAATTGGTTCAGAACCTGAAAAGTTGCTTCCCAGCTGGAACCAAAATACAGCTGGTTTTTCCAGTGCGAACATCAGTGGACATGTCATTTAGTTTTGAGAGGAAGTGGAGCACAGCAATGGAGAATGCAACAGAAAAGGATACATCTTCAGAAAAAAATGGACTGAAAACAAATATCTGTAATAACAGAACAAAAGCTCACAGGTAATCAATGCGCACCGCCATCTTGCTACTAATGTTTACTCCCGTTGTGAATTGTGCAACAACCTCCGTTCATGGCGCATCCCTGATTACAACGGTTCCACTCAAAACTGGTGAAAACGTGGGCCAGTTCACTAGCTGGCACCAAGGTTCAGAGAGTCCTGAACGGAACTGGTTCAAGAAGGGGTATCATTCAGGATATCCATCCATCCACCCAAATATTTCCTCTTATTTAATCCATCCATCTGTTCATCCATCCATCTACCCACCCTTTCCATCTTACTAATTCAAGACAGTCCATCTGTCCTTTTTTTGTTTAGAACATCCACCCATCTGTCTATCAGGCCGTCCATGTAATTCAGGACATCCATCCATCTCATTTAGAAAAAATAGGAAATGCCATTCACTAAGCAATAATAAAGCACATCTAACTCTGATTAAAACGATGGTTATGTGATTTCTTGATTTATGTGAGACATCAGCCATGTTGGAAGAGCTTAACATGCTGTATAAACTGCACAAAGTTTCAGTGATGATCAAATATTGTTCCCTTGTCCAGAGTTTCTCCCAAGACTTTACTGACTTTTTGCACAAGTGGCGTGCTGCTCAGAACACTGATGGCTGGAGACGGCGTCCTCTCCACTGTCACACACGTCATTGTGGTAAGCACACAGTTTAGATTTATTTACTGGGATGCCTCTACAACCGTAATTACAACACATCTGCAGTTCTGGTACAAACTTTTCCTTAGGACGAGGTCCACGAGCGGGACGGCCTGACGGATTTCCTCCTGACCAAGATGCAGGACATGCTGCAGAAGATGCCGTCTTTGAAGCTCATTCTCTCCAGTGCTGCTCTGGATGTGGATCTTTTCATCAGATACTTTGGCCATTGCCCGATTATTTACAGTGAGTGAGATAAATGAACACCCAAATGCATAATCATTTTGTTGTTTGGTTATAAAAGTATATGACCAGTATTTGACCACTAGGTATATATCTATCACTTACAGTTAATATATTGTGATATTAATCAGGCATAGTATTGTTTTTTTGGAAATTTGTTTTTGTTTTTAATCTTATGTAACCTTCACATGGTTAAAGCAGTTACCGAATTTACACCAGGTGTGGTAAACCTGTTGTACAACACTGTATCCAATACACTCCCATGTTAATCATCATGGCCTTGCTTTTGTCCCATGAGCATCATATCTGACCTACCGCTCCCATCAGCATATGAATAAAAGCATCTAGCTCCTGCAACTTTTTCTCTGGCACCCACAAGATCCCAGACCCTACCTTGATGGGCACCAAAAAATATTGTCACTGTGTCTGATTTTTAGACACATTTGAATGAGTCTTTTCTCATTCATGATATATTATACAGTAGATTATTGATGATATTGCTATTGATCCATAATATTATAGATTATCTCTTTCATTATACACTATATGGCGGAAAGTTGTAAAGGATGTCTTTGTATGCTGTAGCATTACAATTTCCCTACCAGAACTAAAGAGCACAAACCTGTTCCACCATGACAATGTCCCTTTTCACCAAGCAAGGTCCATGAAGACATGTTTGCCAAGGTTGCACTGGAAGAACTGGAGTGTCCTGCACAGAGCCCTGACCTTAACCCCACTAAACACATTTGTGTTGGATGAACTGGAGCACTGACTGCACCCCAGGCCTGCTTGTCCAACCTCACTAATGCTCTTGTGGCTGAATGGGAAGTTCCTCACAGCCATGCTCTAAAATCTAGTGGAAAGCCTTCCCAGAAGAGTGGAGGTTATAATAAACAGCAAAGGTGGTACTAAATCTGGAACATGATCTTCTAAAAGCAGATAAGGGTGTGATGATTAGGTGTATGCAAATTTTTGGCCATATAGCATATGAAACTTTAATACTGGAACATGATCCTATGCCAACAACTTGTGTTATGTCTTTCTTTAAGTCAAAGCACGGCCATATGATGTCAAAACGCTTTTTCTGGAGGACATTTTGCGGACCACTGGCTACACAAACAAGGAGATGGCTAAATATAAGACAGAGATGCAAAAAGGTGAGCTACACCTAGTGAGGAGCACGTCTCTTTATTTTTCCATACCTCTTTAGTGCAAGTAAAGTAAAAGGCATAATGCTGTATATGATGAACCTAGCACAGTAAATCATGTTACACTTTTCTGAGAGTACCACGAGTGCTTTTGGAAACACTTACTGACTATTTCTTCTCAGTAACACGTAGTTTATTGGCTGCTATTTTAGTTTTACCCTAGAAGTAGTTCTATATATAAAAACGACACAGCTGTTTAGCTGCCAATAATAAATAATACATTTTGGAAATGTCTCCAAGAATCTTGATTGCTATGCCATCTACAGCATCATTGATTGTCCGTGTGTGTGTGCTTTGTGCAGAAGCAAAGCAGCAGACGTCTCTTACAGAGTGGTGTGAGGTGAAAGCTGGTGTATCCCCACCAGAGTCTCAGAAGAACTGGACATTTGCCGGCGTCCTGCAGGACACTGACCTGCTAGACAATGGAGGGGACAGTGTCTTCAGCCAGATGGTAATTTCTTCAGCAAGCTCAGTTCTTTTGGGATGATGGAGCATGGTATCAGTCAGTAACTCACCGTGCCACAAAAAGAAATCACTTTTGTCTGTGCTTTCAGAGTGAGAAAGATGTGACCTCGCTGGAGCCGTGGCTGCTGAAGGAAATGGACGCTTGCATCTCAAGCATCTTTCTGCAGCAGGATGCTGATGCCTTTGTGCAGCTTTTTAACCTGATTGTCAATGAGAGCATCAGTGGTACAGTGCTTACAGACTCACTCGGACATACACGCTATAATCAGCTTTAAAATGTATATTTAAATCTGCTCACGTGACTTCTATGTTAATGTGTATTGTTTCAGTGGACTACAGGCACAGCGAAACAAGTGCCACGCCTCTGATGGTGGCTGCAGGGAGAGGCTTCATCAGCCAGATGGAGCAGCTCCTCAGCATGGGGGCCAGTGTGCACGTTAAAGCTTCTAATGGCTGGTGAGGACAGAGCTGAACTTGGATATAAATATAGCTTATGGAAAGCTTCACACTATTGTGTTGTTAATCTGTTGATGTGGAGGATCTAAAGTAAGTTACAACGTATTACGAAAAGTGCATGAATTTTTATTTTTATAATATTGCATCCAGAACTAATGACTTCTGACCAATCAGAATCGAGTGTTTAACAGCGCTGTGGTATTAAAAAGAAATAAAACACTTTGCCTTTAATAATTTAAGTTTAATAAGTGTTTAAATATTATGTTTCATTTTTTTAAGGACTGCTCTTGACTGGGCCAAACATTTCAACCAGACTGAAGTAGTAGATCTGCTAGAGTCACACATGTGAGTACTTACAGCGCTTTCGCAAATGAAAATAATCTGATAAGTGTGGGTTAGCGTTCATCTAATTATTGCCCAAACCTCCTTCTTGTCACATTTTATACAGTTGTTTTACTCGTGCATATTCATTTTGGGGAGTTTTGTTAGTAAACTACACAATGCTGTTTTCCTTCAGTCAGATTCCAGCACTCTTCTCTCTCACATATACGCAGATATTGAGCGGGGGGGGAACCCAATAAGATAACTCTATACATGCACAGACTATCCTAAGTGTTAGATTAAGTTCTGGTGTCTGTTTTTGATATCGTTTTTCACATCTGTGCAGTTCGTCTCTGGAGGCAGGTCAGCTGGATGAGTCGTCCCTGGTGCAGTCAGCCAGCGGGGAGCTCACTGCTCAGGACCAGGAGCTGCTCAAGGCTTACCACCACAGCTTTGATGATGAGAAGGTGGACCTGGACCTCATCATGCACCTCCTCTTCAACATCTGTCAGAGCTCTGATGAAGGTGAGAGTTAGGATGAAGATCTGGGATTTGTTTCTCGATGGGGTACGAAGACGTGTAGCCCAAAAACTCTGCATTTTAAAATAGTCGTAGTGCAAAATTGAAGAGAAACAAAAGCAGTATCGTATACTGTGATTAACTGTATGTTATTTGGCAAAGGACAATGAGCTTGGGTTTGGTTATAAGACACACAGAAACCAACTAAGATACTGTACCAGACCAACTACCTGGAACACTATAGATAGCATAGCAACACCTGAGAAATGCACTTTTACAGTTTATATCTGTTCTTTTACTGTTCTCAAGCTGGACATTGCAGGCCAGGAAATGTCTTTAGTTCCCTGTTGTGTTCTTACGAGCTGTGCCATAAAGAGCATTTTGATCAGTCTGAAGTGTTTGTTTCTCTTCTCTGTCCCTAGGTGCAGTCTTGATATTTTTGCCAGGATATGATGAAATAGTTGGACTGCGTGACCGCATTCTTTTTGATGATAAAAGATTTGCAGATCATCAGCATAGGCATGTTAAGTTTCATGACTCACTTAATTTGAAATACGCACAATTTTATTCATGCACAATTTGTGTAATGTTTTTGTCATTGTCCTTCAGATACCAGGTGTTCACTCTACACTCCAACATGCAGAGCTCGGATCAGAAGAAAGTTCTGAAACCAACTCCAGGCGGAGTTCGCAAAATTGTGAGTGCACTTTTTAAATTTTGGACACGTCACCATGCTCATTTTCCTTAAGGTTTCTTATCTTGGTGATTTCTCTCTTTTTAAATTTTTTTTTTTCTTCTTCTTTTTTTTTTTTTCCCCCCCTATAAGATTCTCTCGACCAACATTGCTGAAACGAGCATCACCGTCAACGATGTTGTCTTTGTAATTGACTCTGGCAAGGTTAAAGAGGTAACTTTTTTTAATAAAATTCTGTTAAATCTGACAACTTGCTGTTTTGCATCTCAGACACACATTTTTTGTTGTTGTTGTTTTTGTTTTTTGTGACAGAAAGCTTTTGATGCCCTGAATCATGTGACCATGCTAAAGATGGTGTGGATATCAAAAGCAAGTGCACTACAACGTAAAGGAAGGTGCATAAATCTATATATTTATGTATTTATCATTGTTGTGCCAGGCTGTTTCATTTTAACATTATCACACAAAATTTGTTGTCAGTAATGCTAATACTGCTAGACACATAATGGCTTGTGATTACCAGGCCTAGAACCCAATTCCAAGCCTGCCCAGGCCCAACCTGAACCTAGCAAACCCAAAAAAACAGCTGAGAGACCACACCAAACACTTGGAATACCAATACAACTGCCTAGCAACATACAAGCAACACAAGGAATGGGCTGCACAATCATTCTACTTTGTTTTTTTTGTTGTTTTTTTTTCTCCCCCCTCCTTCCCTCTTTTATCTTCCCTCTTTGGTATTTTAGAGCTGGACGTTGCCGCCCGGGAATTTGTTTCCATCTGTTCAGCCGGCTGCGCTTCAATAACATGCTGGAGTATCAGGTTCCTCAGCTGCTGCGTATGCCTCTGCAGGTATATTCACACCTGCATGCTGCGTATCTCCAGCAGTTACACACAACAAAGGCACAGTAATTGTTTTTGTCCTCTCTCTCTTTTGTCTTTTAGGAGCTCTGTCTTCACACTAAACTTTTGGCCCCTACTACCTGCCCCATTGCTGAGTTCCTTGCCAGAGCCCCAGAGCCACCACACCTACTCACTATCAAGAACGCTGTGCAGATGCTCAAGGTATTAACCACGAACATTCACAACTTTCACTGCACTCTACACTCATTCTACACTGTCCCGCTGTACTGAATTATTATTTATGCTATTAAAATGATGTCCGAGAATACTGCTGGAGCCAAATTTAAAGATCCAGTCCAGAACTCCCAGTCTTGTTCTTGTCAAGCTCCTTACACCCCTGAGCCAAAAAATCAGCTTACTACATTCTTGAGTTGAAATAAATACTTTTTTTTTTTTTTAAACACTTTTTTTTTTATTTAATCCTGTGTTCTTTTTTTTTTTTTTTTCTTGATGTTGTACCAGTTCTGAATGCTCCATATTTCATTTTGTTGTATAGTCATATGTGAAAGGGATGACAAGTTAACCTCAAATGTATCTCAAATTCTGTGTGTTTATACCAAGACCATAGATGCCATGGACCCATGGGAGGACCTGACCGAGCTGGGCTACCACCTAGCGGACCTGCCCGTTGAGCCACATCTTGGGAAGATGGTATTATGTGCAGTGGTGCTCAAATGCCTGGACCCGATCCTCACCATCGCCTGCATGCTGTCCTACAGGGAACCGTTTGTGCTGCCAGCTCAGGGTTCACAAAAACGAGCCGCCATGCAGTGCAGGAGATGCTTCGCTGCCAACACTTTCAGTGATCACATGGCCTTGCTCCGGGCTTTTCAGGTAGCCACACTAACTGCTTGACATTTTACCAGATAAATGTAGACGTGTTCTGACCATGTAACACAAACTACTGTGATCTTTTGTTCTTGAGATGATGTCTGTCTCATTTAGTGACAGCTGACTTATCCTGTCTTTTAGGTTTCATTATTTTTGGACAAATAGAAAGACTATTGCATGTGTACCTTTTGGGAGAAAAAAGCAATCTAACTGTAATTTATAAAAAATGTATTCAGAACAATGAAGTGTGTTTGCTTTTATTAAACATGTAGTGTTTTAACATTGAGGTTAGACGATTATATTAAAAAATCTAATATTGGAACCATCTGCTGTTAACAAAATGGCTTGTTAGTGTATTATAACAGCAAGAGTTATTAACACACAAAAGGCTGATTTCTAATACCTAGACTAACGGTTATCTTTTTTTTCACATGATGAATCAACACTGGTCCTACAATCTAGACCAAGACTAAGCCTAATCCATCTTTAGGAAACTTGAAATCCGTATAAACCGAGGAGGTAATTTTATCTGAGATTTTTGTTTCTGATGTACGAAGTGTGTTTTGTATCTCAGGCATGGCAGAAGGCCCGTAGTGATGGCTGGGAGAGGTCTTTCTGTGAGAAGAACTTCCTGTCACAGGCCACCATGGAAATCATCATCAGGATGCGCACCCAGCTGTTGGGCCAGCTTCGTGCCATAGGTACACCGACAACACTCCAGGAGCCAACCAGAGCTTGGTTCCAGCTCTGAAAAACATATTGTAGACAGGGCCTGAAACAACTAATCTTGTCTTTTCACACAGTATTAAAATAATATGACCTGTTACACAGCACCACTGTTATTCCAATATAGCTCAACATACACTCTGGCTGTTAGGTTTTGTTCGCGCTCGGGGTTGCAGCGATATCCGGGATGTAAATCTGAACTCTGAGAACTGGGCAGTGGTGAAGGCAGCGCTCGTAGCAGGCATGTACCCTAACCTGATTCACGTAGACCACGACAGCAAAACACTCCGAGGCGCCAGAGAAAAGAAGGTTCGCTTCCACCCTGCGTCTGTCCTGAGCCAACCCCAATACAAGAAGGTCAGTTTCAGCCATCCACTTTCTTTTAAATGCTGTTTTTCGTAGATGTTGGATGTGTTTAAGTGTGACTTAGGATGTCATATTTCCTTCTTCAGATCCCTCCAGCTAATGCCCAAGCAGCAGCAGTTCAGTCTCTGCCTACAGACTGGTTGATCTATGACGAGATGACACGAGCACACAGGATAGCCAGCGTGCGCTGCTGCACTGCGGTTACTCCGCTCACCGTGGCTGTGTTTGGAGGTTGTGCCAAACTGCCCAGCACGGCGCTTCAGGAACCTTCCACACCCCGAGGTAACCCACGATCACCAAGATGATCAAGCATTTTTAATTGTATGTCAGTTTTGGCTGTATGCATGTTCCAAAGGCTTTCGTGGAAAAATTTAATTCGCAGAATTTTCCACTTAAATCCCTGACATGTACAACGTTTTCATTCTTAAAACTATGAGTCTAAAGCATGCCTTGGTTACACGGCTATATTTGAGATAAATGGGATATTTTGTACATTTCTCTGAACACTTCTGTTAATGGCCTTATCTCTATACTATATAGATATTTTGGCTGCTATTAAATAAGTAACTGAGTGTTCAGAAGTACAGTTACAAACATCATGACTGTGTGTTTTTGTGTACACTCCCTATAGTAGATGTTGCTCTGTGTGAGAGCAGTGACAGTGACAGTGAGGCTCATCCCACAGATCAGCTGGCTCAGATGAAGATCGATGAGTGGCTTAACTTCAGATTGGATCAAGAGGTATGGAGGGGGAAGCTCTTGATTTTCTTTCTGTTTTACTTACTCCTGCTTATTCCTTTGCTCTTTGCTAAAATGTAGAGTGTGTAGAATGTTTGAGTGCTTAGTAGTATTTATTCTACCAAATATTTGCAGATGGGTGCAGAATGTTTTCCAAAATGTCTGATGTGGCTTCTGGGACATACTGATACTTTTAAAATAGATCAGTGCTAGATGGGTTTGCGTTGTATTTAATCTATTTTTCTCTCATTTCTTAAGATATCATCCATGGTGTTCCAGCTGAGACAGCGTTGGCATAGCCTGTTCTTGAGGCGGATCCGTTGCCCCTCTAAGCCGTGGTCCCAGCTGGACGAGGCGACGATCCGGGCCGTGGTGTCAGTGCTGGGTGCCGAAGAGCAAGCGGCCGGCCTGCAGCAGCCCACGGGTATTGGCCAGAGACCCAAACCCATAAGTACAGATGAGCCTCAGCACCAGTCAAACAGCTGGAGGACTAACAGTGGACATAGGAGTTTCATGGACCAGTGCTATGAGGCTCCCACACCAGACAGGTAAGACTTCCAGAAAGACAAAATGCTCATAAGGATGGCTAATCAACTACATTTTGAGCAAGACAAATATTGTGTACATTTGATTTTTACACACAGGATTTTAACATGAGATTTTATTTTTAAGGTCATACCATGACTGTATTTGTGTTTTATTTCCCAGGTCTCCAAAAGTACAGTCTGCTGTCTCTCAGTCTAAGAGCCAAAGAGATAAAGGTGCCGTCTTTTCCAAATGTTCAAGTGATAACCATCTCCCAGTAAAGTCAGAGAGCCCCAGCTTCACCAGTCCTAGTGCCAGTCCTTCATCCACTTCAACAAAAGGACCAGGAGTTCTTATGTCACCTTTGGCTGGGGTGGGTAAAACTTCTTCTTCTTCTTCTTTCCAAAAAAAAAAAATGCTTAAACAAGTAGTGCATATTGTAAATAAATTCAGCTCACAATGAAATGTGCACCTTTCAATTTAAGAAATTTGCCAAACTGAAATGGAATTTACTCAACCATTAAATATACCAATAAATGTTAATAAAAGCAGTTTCCTGATATGGACTATATCTATTCAGGAGGGTGAAGGTTGATGGAGATGGGGAATCATGTTTGTAATAAACTCCTGTAGTTCAATTCATCATCACATCAAATAATGACACTGAATAGTGGGATATTGATAACAGAAAAAAACTGAGTTGCAGCACCATTTACTAATACATTGCAAATCGGCTGCAATTTTTGAAAAAGAAATCATTTAAAAATAATCTGTATTTTTAACCAGTTTCGAATATGCGAGTGCTACTTCTTTACCTTGATACATCCATAGATATTCTTGACCTTAGCATAGACTCCTATAGTCTGTTCCTTTCTTCTTCTTTTTTTAATCTTCTACATATAATATTTAATCTACTCCAGGTTTCCAAGTCGCCATCTCTGAGGCCCAGACCATCAGTGCGTTACTTCATCATGAAGAGCAGCAATCTGAGGAACATCGAGCTCTCACAGCAGAGGGGCATCTGGTCCACTACACCCAACAACGAGCACAAACTGAACCGAGCCTTCCAGGAGAACAGCGCCGTCTTCCTCATCTTCTCCGTGCAAGGCTCCGGACATTTCCAGGTACGCCATGAGACTTAAAACTTTCAGTGGCTTAAAATAATATAAAAATACCGTTTCCCTTATTTTCACCTTCGAAAATAGGCTAATCTTGTGCTAATCTTGTTTTAATCGTGTTCAATATTTCAAAGAATTTCTATAATCACACACTGTCTCTCAGGGTTATGCTCGGATGAGTTCGGAGATTGGCTTGGAGCGCTGCAAGGACTGGGGTGCTACCGGTCTGGGAGGAGTCTTCAGTGTGGAATGGATCCGTAAAGAGAGTCTCCCTTTCCAAGTCACTCACCAAGTCCTCAACCCCTGGAACGAAAACAAGAAAGTGCAGATCAGCCGGGATGGACAGGTAGGCACTATCAGGACTTGGAGCACGACAAGGTGCGGGGTTGTTTTTTTGTTTTGTTTTGATTTTTCTCCCCCATTACTTCTTCTTAAGAAGATGGTCTTATAGACGGCATCATTTTATGCAGAGCTCGAGTTATGGAAACAAGTTGAGGATTTTTTTTTTTAATAGCAGAATTAAACACTGTAGATCATGAACCTGTGGTCAGGGAAAGAAACAAAAGATATTCTGGCAATTAACAGCAAACTAAATGAGAGCTATATTGCTACTGCTGATAACAAGACATCTTTTGAACAGGTACACACTAGTAATTAACAATTATTCGCTGAAGGCAAAGTGAATATCAGTGAATAATAACCAAGACGAAGTCGAGGTTATTATTCACTGAGCCTGAGGCGGGTAATTGTTTTAGTATAAATATACCGGTGATTTTTTTTTTTTTTTTTTTTTTTTTTATTTATTTATTTATTTATATATATTTTTTTTTAATTTTTATTTTTTTAAATTGCATTTTTAAAAAATCATTTATTTCAAACTTCAAAAGCGGCAAGCAAATGTAATAGACATGCAGACTTGTCACTTATCTATGCCGACTCGCATAAAATCCTTTGTTTTGAAATAGATAAAATAAATCTCAATTCCACCTTACCTTTGAATAGTTTTAGACCAAACTTCGTAGCATCTTTAGTG